>OY720441.1:294191464-294316464 GCA_963082915.1 Dolichopus griseipennis | reverse complement strand
TATACTTTAACATATGTTAAACGATTTTTTTAAATTTGAAAGCGGTTCTTTAAATCGAAGAAAGTGTCTCTCAGGTTTAACCAGTTTTGCTTAAATAGTAAAATTTTAAGTAAAATTCCAAATTTTGGTACGATTTACAATTTAATTCCTTGAACCTAAAAAAGTTGTGGGAAGGGGAGTAGTGAGGATTATATCCTTGATAAATTGGGCAAGCTCCCCATAGAGGAGCTATTAGGACTTAAAAATTAAAAAATTTACTGTTTCTACAAGTAGTAACTTATTCACCAACGTATATATTTCTTAAATTAAACGTTAACATGAAGTTTTGCTTTGGTTTAAAAGAAAGCCCCAAAAAAATTTTTGTTGAGTTCCATTAACCCATTGCGGCCCAACAGCTTTGTATAGGTTTTGTCAATACTTTACTCTACCTGCGAAACGGTTTGACCGATTGACTTCAAATTTTGTATACGTGATGCTCTTTGAGAATTGAGTAGACACTATTGACAGTTTTGGAATTTGTTAACCCATGTCGGGCCGACGGGTGGTCAAAAAAAATTTTGGGTCCAAATTTTGTCCGATTTTACGAAATTCTGCTTTGGCTTAAAAGAAAGCTCCAAACAAAATTTTGTTGAGTTCCATTAACCCATTGCGGCCCAACAGCTTTTTATAGCTTTTTTCAATATTTTACTCTAAATTCGAAACGGTTTGACCGATTGACTTCAAATTTTGTATACGTGATTCTCCTTGAGAATTGAGTTGACACTATTAACAGTTTTGGAATTTGTTAACCCATGTCGGGCCGACGGGTGGTCAAAAAAAATGTTGGGTCCAAATTTTGTCCGATTTTACGAAATTCTGCTTTACCTTTAAAGAAATCCCCAAAAAAAATTTTATTGAGTTCCATTAACCCATTGCGGCCCAAAAGCTTTTTATAGGTTTTTTCAATACTTTACTCTAAATTCGAAACGGTTCGACCAATTGACTTCAAATTTTGTATACGTGATGCTCCTTGAGAATTGAGTTGACACTATTAACAGTTTGGGAATTTATTAACCCATGTTGGGCCGACGGGGTGTCAAAAAAAATGTTGGGTCCGAATTTTGTCCGATTTTATGAAATTCTGCTTTGGCTAAAAAGAAAACCCAGAAAAAAATTTTATTGACTTGCATTAACCCATTGGGGCCAACAGCTTTTTATAGGTTTTTTCAATACTTAACTCTAAATTAAAAACGTTTGACCGATTTTCTTTAAATTTTGTATACGTGCTCCCCTGTGAGAATTGAGTTGACACTATTAACAGATATGGAATTTGTTAACCCATGTCGGCCCGACGGTTGGTCAAAATAATTTTGGAAGCTAATATTGTCAAAATTTGCGAAGTACTGCTTTGGCTAAAAAGAAAGCCCCAAAAAAAATTTGTTGAGTGATTTGGAAGCAAATTACGTCCAATTTTGCGCAATACTGCTTTGCCCAAAGAGAAAGTGTAGTTCCGTTAACCCAGTGGGGTACAGTGGCTTTTAATAGATTTTTGCGTTACTTAACTCTAAAGTAGAAACGATTTGACCGGTTTACCTCAAATTTTATATGTGTGAAGCAACTTGAAAATGGAGTTGAGTCTGTTAACAGTCGGTCTTGCGATTTTTAAAAAAAAATTTTTGGAAGTAAATTACGTCAAAATTTGGAAAGTAGTTCGTACCGCTTTGAATTACAGAAAGTTTCAAAAATTACTAGAATAATCCTAGAAAAATCGTTTTAAAAAGATTGCTTTCACACATTTTAAAATTTACATGTGTAAACCGTGTGAAGTTTTGTGTTAACTTTTTGCAGTAACATCAAATTCAATTAAACCTCCATGGAGAGGCGCAGCAACGCGCACCGGGTATTAGCTAGTATATAGATAAAGCAAGTAGAACAAAAAATCTCTCACTATATTTTGTGAAATCCAATGCCCCACGAAAGAGAAAAAACGATATTATACATTTGTAAAAACATACTTTTCTCATCCTACACATTGTTTTATATTATTATTATTTTCTTAAAAAAAAAGTAAAAAATAGTAAAAAAAAGTTTAGAATTGGTACATTCATTTTATTTTTTAATGAGTTTGTGTGTTTCAATGTAATACTGATAAAACCAAATGCCAATGTAAATATACATATACATATATTTAACTACTGGCTTAACTTAATCAAATATAAATAATACACTATATTACGTATGTATGTATAAATATTTATTTTTTTAATTTTCAATCAAATTTTTCTTTTTAAAATATGTATTCATTTTACCTCTTTACGTATTGAAATAATATAGAAATAATAAGAGCAGACAAACGAATTTGTTTTTTTCTTTCAAATGAGTTTTTTAGAATAGACTAAATTTAGGAATTTAAACGGAATGAAAATTGGATATTTAGTGTGTACAATTAAAATTCCGTACATCGTATATAAAATTGAATACTTGTTGAGAAATAAAATTAAATAGATGAGATGGGAAAAGTAAAATAATATCTGAAAAATTTGGTTTAATTAAAAACTAAAAACACAATCAATTTAAAAATTCAATTTTAATTTTATATTTTTAGAAAAGGGAAAAAGCCTAATTGAAGTTATTTAATAAATAAAATGAATAACGTTCAATTCGGCATAAAAAACCCTTTAAAAAAATGAAATTATAAACATGCAGCTACTATGTTGCATAAAACTATAAGAATAAAACAAAGGTAAAACTATAATTCTAGTAAAACATAACCAAATTAAATATGTAATAAAATAAACAAAAATAAATTATTTAATATTTTCAATGTTAAACAAAAGCTGATCCACCTGTTCCACTTCAAGATTCAATGCTTTGGTGACAAGTTGAAAGGTGTGGAAAAAAAAGATAAATTAGAAATTTTTAAACATTTTAAATGAATAAAAAGATAAATTAGAGTAAAATTTTAATTTTATGGCTCTGTATAAAGTATTGAAAACCTAATCTACTAAAAATTTGTTGAGAAATTAATAATTTATTAGTTAAAATTTATGAAAATAAAACGACAATTTACCGCTCAAATTTGAATTTTTCTTTTATAACTTTTTGGCTTTAATTGAAACCTCATAAGAAATTGAAAATAAAATATTTGGTCACCTTCAAATATTCATAAAGGTTATTTGTTATTGAAATCTATAAAGTTAGATTTTAAAATAATTATTTTAGAACATTATATGCTTACATATCTCCTCCTTAGCCTAGGTGGTTAGTAGAACGCAACCTTGCAATGTAAACACTGTGGCAGTCTCGGGTTCGAATCCTGGTAGGAGATACCATATCCAGTAAAATTAATAATTATAATAAATTAATATATAATAAATTATAATATAATAATTCTATACCTAAAAATATAATAATAAATAATTAGTAACAAATAATATAAAAATATACTTATAATCGTGTTTCCAGCTATACTCTATAATCTAATAATTAATACTGAATAAACAATAACCTATATGTAATTGAACGACAATGTAATTGCAACTGTCATATGCAATTACAATGGCAGTACGCACCTAAATGACACGGTTTCTCTACTTGACCGATAGATGACACTAGGGAAAAAATTAAGAAGTAGATAGATTACAGTAGACCAATCATTTACTTAATTGAAAAAAAGGAAAAAACGATTCGAAACACAAGGCAGAGCCTCGGATAAGAAAAAAACAGATGGAGATGCCGTAGTAGATATGAGCTCCCAAGAGGAGTAATAAGGACACAAAAAAAAAAAAATAAATATGTTTACATATCTATATAGGTATATACGCATGTACATTCAAAATTAAATAATTTTTTAGAAAAAAAGAAATCAATTCGAAAAAATTAACTTTGAATTTATGAGTGAAAAAATCATTGTTTTTTTTCTTCTTGTTCTTGTGATTTTTATACCCTACACCTATAGAATAGGTAAAGGGGTATATTAACTTTGGTATGGTGTTTGTAACCACCTAAAGGAAGCGAGCTAGATATGGAAAAGTATATATATTTGTGATCAGCGTGACTGCCTGAGTCGATATAGCCATGTCCGTCCGTCCGTCCGTCCGTCCGTCCGTCCGTCCGTCCGTAGGCACGATAACTCAAAAAATAATGGAGCTACCTTTATTAAATTTTAACTGTAGGTTACTAGGACTGAAAGTACGGCGGGGATTGCATATAGGCGAAATCGGCCCATGGGTTCGGATTCTGGACCTTTTAATCGGTTTCAGGGCTAACGAACAAATATAAAAAATCACGATAACTCAACAACCAATGACGCTATCTTAATCAAATTTGTGCTGTAGGTTACTAGTAATAAAACTACTTCGGGAATTGCGTAAGGTCGGGATTGGACCATGGGTTCGGAACCTAGAACTTTTTGATCGAATTTAGGCCAAACGAGCATATTTTCGAAACCAATGAAGATAGAACCTCCAAATTTGGTATCAGGGTGTCCCTTCCTATTTCGTAAATGTCTTTGAAATTTGGGCCCCATTGGAGTAGTGGGTCGGGGACCAGCCACTCAGTTCCGAGGACCTTAAAGCAAATTTTCGAAATTAATAAAGATAGTAACTTGAAACAAATGTAGAAGCTTCAAATTTGGCCCAGGGTGTTCTTTACTATTTCTTTAATTTGGGATCAATTGGTGTGGTGGTTCAGAAACTCTCTTAGAAATAACCTCTGTTCATTTCTTCAAACATTAAATTTGTTATTGGAAATATTTTATATTGTAAAGCCTTTTCATTACTCATCTCTGGAATTTCCCAAATAAATACTAATTTTTTATTATAACTTGCTAGAGAACATTTAAGTTGTTGAATTTTAAAATGTCAAAAAAACGTCAAAGTGTAAAAAGCTATAATTTTCGCTCCCAAATTTAAAAAAAAAAAAAATAAGAAAATAATATATTTCCTTATACAAATATTATTTAAAAAAAAAAAAAAAAAAATACAAAAATTAATTAATTATTTATTAAAATAAAATATAATAAAAAATTACCGAAAAAAAAGAAAAAGTATAATAAATAATAAATATGGTTAATCAATGTTGTGTGTGCACAAGAACATTAGGAAATAGATCAAAGGCGGTTAAATGCAGAGTTTGTCACAAACTTTTTCATGCGAAATGTGCTCCGATTCCAGAAGACATATACGAACTTGTAAAATCTGGAAATATGACCTGGAAATGTTTACAATGTCCTACAAGATTAAATGAATCACTTCCAGTGCTCTCGGAATTGGATGAAGTGGATGCAGATGAAGTAGATGAACAACCTGTTGAAGTGGGCGAACTACCTCCTTCAAAGCTTCCTGTGTCCATACCTATGACAAATGATTTGGTCTCCTTCGATCCAACAAATTGTACACTGGACAGGATGGCACAATATCTTAAAACTGTGGGGTCTGCCATATCAGAAATCCACAGTACAATGAATTTTTTCGCAAACAAAATTGACATGACACTTAAGGAAAATGCCACTATAAGGAAGGAGAATGAAATGCTAGGTAAGAGAATGACTAAAATGGAAATTTATACAAAGTCGTTGGAGGATAAATTAAACAAATTGGAAGAAATAATGGATAAACCGCACCAGCTGCAAAGAAAAAATGATATAGTAGTGGTTGGTTTACCACTAAAGCCTAATATGAACATCCAATTTGTCGAAGATGCTGTTCTAAAAATCTCGCGACACCTAGAATCATCTTTAACAAAAGATGATATTTCAGATATACAAATAATTAACCAAAACCCAGGTAAATCAAACACATTTTGCGTAGTGAAGCTGAAATCTGATAAAGCTAAAGCTGAGCTTATGGCAAAAAAAAGGCAGCATAAACGCGTGTATACCAGCCAATTAAACTTGGGTGATGATGGGAATCGCGAAATATTTTTTCGTCACCACCTTTCAGCGATGCAGTCTAAACTATACAACCAAGCAAAGCAAATTAAAATGTCCCAAAACCTACAATTCCTATGGTACAACAAAAACAGTAATGAAATACTTTTGCGGCAAAATCAGTCAAGTAAGGTGTATAAAATTACTTCTTTTAATGATATCGAAAAAATTAAAAAAATTTTTAATACTAGTGCAATCTAAAAAAAAATTTTCATTATATAAATTTAACTCTCTATTCTATGAAATTAAAATTAATCACTGTAACTTCATTTTTCTTCAACTAAAAAATATACAAACAATCCTTTCAGTTTTAAAGAATAACATTGAATCATTATATACTTTTATTATGTATACTTTATTATTGTTATTTTATTTTTATTTCACATACATTTTACATAACTTCGTAAATTACACTTATTACATAGTTTTAATATTAAAATACAAAAACAAAAGTTCTCAATCAATTTTTCAAATTACCTATAATAATTATATTTTTTTACATTCACTTTTTCAAATCAAAAATATTTATATAAAGAACAATATTTATAAAAGAATTATTACTTCTACATTAAATATTAATTATCAAAAAAACATTACTTATAAAACAATTATTTATACATTTATATTAATTTTAATTTTAAATTTTAAGCACTTCAGCATTTACATATTACTTGAAATTTTTGCACAAATTTTTTTATTAAACATTCTACATAACCTCTTAAATAAAACTTATTCCATAGTTTTAATATTAAAATATAAAAACATAAGTTTTCAATCAATCTTTCAAATTATTTATAATAATTATATTATATTTTTACAATCACTTTTTCAAATCAATAATATTTATATAAAGAACAATATTTATAAAAGAACTATTACTCCTACATTAAATATTAATTATCAAAAAAACATTACTTATAAAACAATTATTTTTACATTTAATTTAATTTTAAATTTTAAGCACTTCAGCATTTACATATTACTTGAAATTTTTGCACAAATTTTTTTATTAAACATTCTACATAACCTCTTAAATAAAACTTATTACATAGTTTTAATATTAAAATACAAAAACATAAGTTTTCAATCAATCTTTCAAATTACTTATAATAATTATATTATTTTACAATCACTTTTTCAAATCAAAAATATTTATATAAAGAACAATATTTATAAAAAAATTATTACTTCTACACTAAATTTTATATTAATTATTTTTAAATTTATACTAATCTTAACTATAATTTTAATTCCAATTTTACGCTTTTACTTTTTAAATTTACACAAACTATATATCAAAAATGACATTCGATGTTTACAAAATGCAAACAGATGATTTTATAAACATACAAGATGGCATGAAGGTAGATTACTTTATAGGGGTGAGCACGAAGAAGTGTGGTGAACATAAAAATAATTTAAATGTTCTTTATTTAAATATTCAAAGTTTAAGAAAATAAGCTTACCAATCTGGAAATATTTGTCAATTCTTTTTCTTGTGAAGTACATGTACTTGTGTTAACAGAAATATGGTTACATAAATCTGAGAACAAATTTTTTAATTTAGAAGGTTTCACATCATATTTTTCAAATCGAGAAAATTCGTATGGTGGAGTAGGAATTTATGTAAGCGATAAAATTAGTAGTAGCATAAATTTTGAAACTGAGTTTGAGAAATCAAATGTTTTATGTGTTAAATTATAAAAACATAATATGAATATTATAGGCGTTTACAAATCCCACGAAATCAATATTGACACTTTTCTGACCAAAGTAGATGAAATAATCTCCACATATAAAAGATCAATTATCATAGGTGACTTCAATATTAATTTACTTAACACTGACAGTTCGCCGGCTGAGTACTTAAGTGTTCAATACAATACATCGGGTAATTTTTTCGTTTTTTGACGTATATCTACTAATTTTTACATGCTCTTTTCAAATCTTTGATCAGATTTGTTCTATCTCTAATAGTTTTTAAAATAGCGAAATTGTCGTTTTGTTCAATATCATACAAATACTCAAATTAATATCTTACCTTTAATGCTTAAGTGTCCAAAATGCAAAATTTGTATGAAATTGAAAAACTAAGCATTAACAATTTTTTTTTAAATTGTTATGCTTAAGTGTCTAATATTAAAATAAGTGCTTAAATGTTGTATATTATATGGCAAACCAACGATTAACACAGACATACACTTTTATATCTAGTATAGTATGTATTCATATTCTAATCTAATATTATTATATAATACTAACTAATAATATTAGATTAATTTTTTCCTGGTACGCTTTCAAAGGAAAAAATTAATGATATTGTATCAATGTTCGATTATATACAGCAAGAAGATATTGAATTTTATAAGGCAACCTTAAAATTAAATTAATTAGTGATATTAAAAATCGAATTTCCAAAAGGCTGAACTTTGAAAAAGTTAAATATACAAAAATATTAAATATTATTATAATAGATTTTTTTGAAATATTAATAATATTTATAATTTGTTAGAGTTTTAAGACTTTTCTTTTATAGTTAAAGCATGAAAATGGCTGTTTAATTTTTATTAATTTAGTTTTTTAAAGGCTGGAAAGGCTGTTTAATTTTTTAATTTAGTTTTTTAAAAGCTGGAAAGGCTGTTTAATTTTTTTAATTTAGTTTTTTAAAAGCTGGAAAGGCTGTTTAATTTTTTTAATTTAAGTTTTTTAAAAGCTGGAAAAGCTATTTAATTTTTTTGATTATTTTTATTTATTGTTAACTACTTGAAGTTTTTTATTAGTATATTATCATCTTATGTTCTTATTAATATTATAGTTTACTTAAAAAAATATATCATATTTTGTATTAAATTGTTGTTTTACTTTTCTATTGAAAACTGTTGGACTTGAGGTCTTAAGTGTTCAATTCGCCTTTGATATTGGACACTAAAATAACTTTTTTTTTTTTTATTTAGCATCTCCATACATTTGTGTCCAATATGCATTTGTGTCGATTTTTGCAAATTACAATTTTGTCAAAAACCATTAACGTATTATTCGATTTGATAAGTATTATTTAAAAGTCAATAAAACACAGATTAATAAAATGCAGGTCACATTTCATTACTTTGAAAGAAACCAATGTAAAAGTAATTTCAAAGTTTAAAATTCGTTTTTCTCCCATTTCAATCTTCTGCATATTGGACACTTAAGTTTTCAGCCGGCGAGTTGCGACGCGAAATACTATATTAACACAATTAATACTAATGGTTTCTTGATTTATAATAATTTATCAGCTAAATTTGCAACAAGATTTGGTAAAACGTCCAAAACAATTATCGATCATTTTATAACAGATTTGGTTAAACACAAATATTTCTTTCATATATCAAATACGTGTTTATCTGATCATCAAAGTATCTTTCTAAGTGTAGATCTTAAACCCATTAAGGAAAAATCCAATCAATTTAAGAAAATTTTAGACTACGACAGTGTTAATAATGATGATGTTTGGTCAAGAACTGATTCTTTACGAAACTTCGATGATCTTGTACAGGAACTAGACCTACTTGTGCAAAGAAACATAAAAACCATTCCATATCAAAATAAAAAAAAAAAAAATGAATGGATAACAAATGAAATATTAAATGCCATTAAAATACGAGTTTCTTTCTACAAATATAAAAGAAAATATAATAATGATACACACGAAACTGAATTATACAATTTTCATAAGAAGAAAGTTGAACGGCTAATACTCGAAGCTAAAAAAAAGTATTGTACAGACCAAATAGCTTAAGATCCGTGCAACAGCAAAAAATTATGGAACTTGTATAAAAGGATCATGTACAATAAAGACCACAAAGCATCTTCCAGTCAAATTAAAGTTTTAAAAAAAGGCTACAAAATTTTAGATAATAAAGCCGACATTGCTGAAGAAATGAATAATTTCTTCATCAATGTAACCAATGAAATAAATGTTTGTAAGCAACCCATAGATACGGAGTACATAAAAAACTTCGGTCACAGTCCGAACATAAACTTTCATCTAACTCCAACTAGTAAAATAGAAATTGACGCCGTTATTGATAAATTGAAAATAGCGGCAGCGACAGGACATGATAACATCTCCACCAAATTTGTCAGAAAATATAAAGAACGGCTATCCCCAATTTTAGTGCGTTTCATAAACGTCTCATTCTCTACTTTCAATTTTCCAAATTCACTAAAGACAGCAATCGTAACGCCTGTTTACAAGAATGGTAATACCACTGACGTAACTAATTATCGTCCCAATTCTGTGCTAAGCTGCTTTTCGAAGATTTTTGAATCTATAATAAAAACTCGTTTGGATAACTTCATTGATGCGAATAGTATCTTAAGTAACAAACAGTTCGGCTTTGAAAACAAATCTAATACAACAGCGGCATGTTTAAGTTTAACTGACTTTATTTCGAAAAATATGGATGATGGTAGGTTTGTTGGTTGCGTTTTCTTGGATCTACAAAAAGCGTTCGATTGCGTCGATCATGAAATACTCCTATTAAAACTTTCAAGAATTAATGTTAATCCAAATGATTTAAAGTATTTTGAGTCATATTTAACAAATCGGCATCAGAAAGTGCGCATAAACGACACATTTAGTGAATCGAAAAAAATAATAAAAGTAGTACCTCAAGGTTCAATACTTGGGCCACTTCTATTCAAAATCTATATCAACGACCTTGCGAACTTAAATCTAAAGGGTACAATTCAACTATATGCTGACGACGCTGTTGTTAAATATGCAAATAGTGATGAAATTGAATTAAGAAATGATATTAAAATCGACCTAATCTCTATCGAACAGTGGCTTACTAAACACAAATTACTGCTAAATGTTAAGAAAACTAAGATTATGTTATTTGAAAACAAACACTTCTCAGATATCAACTTTCATATAAATGGTAGTACAATAGAAGTTGTTAAAACATTTAATTATCTAGGCCTACTATTAGATAGTAAAATGAAATGGGATGCTCATATTGAGCAACTCTTAAATAAAATTACGCCTTATGTTTTTATCATGAAACGACTCCGCAGGTATTTTACCCAAAATGTACTAAAAATAATATACTCTTCATATATTATTTCAAATATTATTTACCTTAATCCGATATGGAATAAAGCTTCAAAGACCCTTTTAAATAAAATAGACATTGTTCACAAAAAAGTTATCAAAACAATTCACAACTATCCAATACTACATCCAACAAGTAACTTGTATGACAGCCAGTATATTAGTTTTTCAAATATATGTAAAATAGAAATGTACTTGATGGCGTTTAAGATCATAAATAATCAGTTAAAACACAATTTTTTACTTAATAGAATGATCGATATACATAATCACAATACCAGAAACAAAACCAATTTCTACTTAACACTTTTTAAAACAAGAAACCAACAGAACAACTGTTTGTACAATTGTCTCAAACTATATAATGAACTACCATATGAACTTAAACTTATTGATAATTAACACTCATTCAAAAAATTAATTAAAGAATACATTCTTCATTGAAGGTGTGTCAAAGAAAGTAATCTGTTTCTTTCATGGAAATTGCATTGCGTACTCATTCAATGTTTTTCTCATTGATATAAAGTCATTAAAAGTGTGGTTGAATTAAACTCAATCTAAATCACTCGCGAACTTTTAGAAAGTCTATGAAATATTGTTTTTTGTCATAATTGTTTTTCAAAATTTGATATGTAATTTAACAACTATAATTTTATTTTAGAACTTTTGTATTTGAATTTATACAGTGTAAATATTTTTTCTTTTTTCTCTTTTAATTCTATTTAGCTTAGTACTTTGACATATATACATTTATAATTTATAAAATTATAAGATCAGAAAGTGTAAACTACGATCGTTAAACAAAAACAAAAAAAAAAAAAATTTATTGTTTCCAAGTAAGATAATAATAAGAATAATTGTAATAAATTAATATAACATTATATAAGTCTTAGATCTGTAAGGAAAATAATGAATTATAATAAAGAAAAAAAAAAAAAAAATATATATATTATAATAAACGATTTCTTCTGATGTAAGCATTGATCTACTCAGTATATCATGTTTGGATAGTATTTTTAAATGTTCCTCCAATTCTGTTTTGTCGTCTCATCCATTGTTCCGAAAATCCATTAAAAATGAACCCCCTACATTTAATAGACCACTTTTGTGTCTGAATGGAATCAGAGTTTTAAACGTATGGTTAATTTTATTTATTTTAATGGACAAAGTTTTAGTATTATTTTCGTCTTCTCGTAAATAAAACGTTGCGTTTATTTGCCTTTCGATCATATCTATTGTATATTCAATGTCTTCTAAATATAGTATATGAATGATTTTACTGTAACTTATTATTTCGATTTTTTCTTACTGGAATATGGTATATCCAGCTTCAGTTTCCAACTTTTTGACATTTATGCTAGCTTGACATGGGTTCAATAGGAAAGGGTTGAATATTTTTATACCCTACACCTATAGAATAGGTAAAGGAGTATATTAACTTTGGTATGGTGTTTGTAACCACCTAAAGGAAGCGAGCTAGATATGGAAAAGTATATATATTTGTGATCAGCGTGACCTCCTGAGGCAATATAACCATGTCCGTCCGTCCGTCTGTCCGTCCATCTGTCAGTCTGTCCGTAGGCACAATAACTAAAAAAATAATGGAGCTATCTTGATGAAATTTTAACTGTAGGTTACTAGTACTGAAAGTACGGCGGATTGCAAATGGGCGAAATCGACCCATGAGTTCGGGTTCTGGACCTTTTAATCGGTCTAAGGGCTAACGAACATATATAAAAAATCACGATAACTCAACAACTAATGAAGCTATCTTCATAGAATTTGTGTTGTAGGGTACTGGTAATGAAACTACGGCGGTGATTGCGGACGGTGGGCAATGTACAACGGGTTCGGAACTTAGAACTTTTTGATCGAATTTAGGCCAAACGAGCATAATTCCGAAAACAATGAAGATAGAACCTTCAAATTTGGTATCACGGTGTTTCTTTCTATTTTCTTAGTGTCCTTGAAATTTGGGACCATTTGGATAGTAGACCACACACAGTTTCGAAGACTTTAAAGCATATTTTCGAAATTAATAAAGATACTAACTTCAAACAAATTTAGAAGTTTCAAATTTGGTAAATGGGTGCTCTTTACTATTTTCTGCGCATTCCCCTAATTTTGGATCAATCAGAGTGGTGGTTCAGTACCCATCTTAGACCCACCAAGGTTTAAAAAACTTATCATCGAAATTAATAAAAATAGTAACTTAAAATTAAGATAGAACGTTCCAATTGTGTACAAGGGTTAATTAGTATTGAAAGTTTGACGAGGAGTGTATATGGGCGAAATTAGACCATGGTTTCGGGTTCTGGAACCTTTAAAAGTTCAAACGCTAACGAACATATATCTTAAAAGCAGTATAACTTAAAAAATAATGCCGCTATTTTGATGAAATTTAAACTCTAGGTTACTAATAATGAAAGTACCACGGGAATTGGTACTGGTCGAGTTCGGATTCTAAAAGCTTTTGATCTAGAAGCTCAGGAGGTCATGCTGATGACAAATATATATACTTTTACATATCCAGCTCACTTCCTTTAGGTGGTTACAAACACGATACCAAAGTTAATATACCTTTTTACCTATTCTATAGCTTTTGATCTAGAAGCTCAGGAGGTCACGCTGATCACAAATATGTATACTTTTCCATATCTAGCTTGATTCCTTTGGGTGGTTACAAACATCATACCAAAGTTAATATACCCTTTAACCTATTCTATAGGTGTAGGGTATAAAAAGAAAAATATTTTTGAATTAAATAAAAAATGGAGGCCAAATGAGTATAATTCCGAAGCCAAAGAATATATTTCCTATGAGTCCCCGAAATTTAGACTTAATTTTAGCGGTGGTTCAGGTGGTTTCTAAGATGTCCCAAAATTAAAAAGCTTATTTTCGAGATTCATGAAGATTAAAACTTTAAATTTGATGCACGGGGGTCTTTCTTATTTCCGTTTTTATTTAACACTTTTATATTTTTAAAAGGCTAAGAATTTTACCATAAATCATATTTTGTATAATATTTTATAAATTAAAAACAAAATATTTGTTTAATAAAGGGTTAAATTCCTTTTTTTTTAATTTTTATTATATCATATATTTTATTGAATTATTACCATAGGTGATATATAATTAAGACATTGTGTACAATACTTAAGCTATATTCAAAGGTGCTTGCTGCATTTGTGTAAAATTTATTGTTATATTTAAATTAATTATATGAAAAGTTATAAATTTGTAATTATATTTTAGAAATACATTTATTGCATATTTTGCGTTTATAAGCTTTTCGAAAGGTACAGAAACTAGCAATTTAAAATATCTAATTGCAATTTTGAAAAATTTTAATTATTAAATATATTAAATTTTTATCACAAAAAGTTATAGAAATTTTCAAGTTTTTCAAGTTTTTTTGTTTTATAATATTTTTAAATCGATAAATTAGTAAGAATTTGTAATATTTTTTTATAGATAGTCTAATTAAAAAAAGGTTTTTAGTATTATAAAGTTAATTTGGTTAGCTATGTTTTACGACCAAACTAATAACAACTTTTATTGTTTTAAAATGAATTATGGACTTCCCATTAAATATGAACCAATGTAGCGTATTTCTAAATTTAAATTTTAATCTTATATTTTTAGAAAAGGGAAAAAGCCGAATTGAAGTTATATAATAAATAAAATGAATAACGTTCAATTCGGCATAAAAAACCCTTTAAAAAAATGAAATTAAAAAAATTATAAACATGCAGCTACTATGTTGCATAAAACTATAAGAATAAAACAAAGGTAAAACTATAATTCTAGTAAAACCAAATTAAATATGTAATAAAATAAACAAAAATAAATTATTTAATATTTTTCAATGTTAAACAAAAGCTGATCCACCTGTTCCACTTCAAGATTCAATGCTTTGGTGACAAGTTGAAAGGTGTGGAAAAAAAAGATAAATTAGAAATTTTTAAACATTTTAAATGAATAAAAAGATAAATTAGAGTAAAATTTTAATTTTATGGCTCTGTATAAAGTATTGAAAACCTAATCTACTAAAAATTTGTTGAGAAATTAATAATTTATTAGTTAAAATTTATGAAAATAAAACGACAATTTACCGCTCAAATTTGAATTTTTCTTTTATAACTTTTTGGCTTTAATTGAAACCTCATAAGAAATTGAAAATAAAATATTTGGTCACCTTCAAATATTCATAAAGGTTATTTGTTATTAAGATCTATAAAGTTAGATTTTTAAATAATTATTTTAGAACATTATATGCTTACATATCTCCTCCTTAGCCTAGGTGGTTAGTAGAACGCAACCTTGCAATGTAAACACTGTGGCAGTCTCGGGTTCGAATCCTGGTAGGAGATACCATATCCAGTAAAATTAATAATTATAATAAATTAATATATAATAAATTATAATATAATAATTCTATACCTAAAAATATAATAATAAATAATTAGTAACAAATAATATAAAAATATACTTATAATCGTGTTTCCAGCTATACTCTATAATCTTATAATTAATACTGAATAAACAATAACCTATATGTAATTAAACGGCAATGTAATTGCAACTGTCATATGCAATTACAATGGCAGTACGCACCTAAATGACACGGTTTCTCTACTTGACCGATAGATGACACTAGGGAAAAAATTAAGAAGTAGATAGATTACAGTAGACCAATCATTTACTTAATTGAAAAAAAGGAAAAAACGATTCGAAACACAAGGCAGAGCCTCGGATAAGAAAAAAAACAGATGGAGATGCCGTAGTAGATATGAGCTCCCAAGAGGAGTAATAAGGACACAAAAAAAAAAAAAAATAAATATGCTTACATATCTATATAGGTATATACGCATGTACATTCAAAATTAAATAATTTTTTAGAAAGAAAGAAATCAATTCGAAAAAATTAACTTTGAATTTATGAGTGAAAAAATCATTGTTTTTTTTCTTCTTGTTCTTGTGATTTTTTTTTTATCTTTGCTATCGTATTCATGAATCATGTAACATGTACTATGTAGAGTGAAGAATGGTCTAAAAATTTATAAATTGGTATAAATTGAGAGAATAAAAATAAAGAGTATACTATAAAATAGAAATAGTTACAATACATTTAAAACGTGCCAACGATTTTGAGAGAATTTTAAAAAATATGCGAAAAAGTTTCATACAAATTTTTAACATGAAAATGTTTATCTATATATAATTTTTAATCGATGGTTTGTTTAACTAAGTTTTAATTTTAAGTTTTTAAATTTTAAAACTTTTAGTTCTAAGTTGTAATTTAAAGTTTTAATTTTATTTTTAGTTTTTATTTTTATTTGCTGGTTCAATGTTTTTTTATTGATTTTTTAGTACAAGTTTTTTATATCCACTACTGACACTTCACACACGATCACTTGGGCGGTCCCTGTTCTGGGGCCAGTTAAATTATTGTTAAATATAAAGGGTTCCTTTTAATTATTTAAATGACAGAATATTTTATTTTTAAAATTAACAAATAATTTATTTCAAGATTAATTTTAGACCTTTTACAAAGAAATCTGAAATAAGAATGAATCAATAATATTTCAATAATCAATAAATCATTCCCCAATTGCATACCCAGCATATTCTTTATTTCATTATTTCCTTTCTTGTTTACAATTCTGTTAACATAAAACTGCAAGCCATTAATTGATTTCATTAATTTAAAATTTCGTAACAAAAGTAATACAAAGTTAGTAATAATGGAGATTGGTGCAAAATCGGCAACTTGTATACAGGAATTCGTTCCTAGCGCTTAGTTTATTTACAAGTTTTTTCATTTATTACAAGTTTTATTTAATAGATTAGAAATACAATCAGAAGTTGGTTTTAATCTATTTTTATATCTTTCTTGTCCCAAATAATACGATTTATTCTTAACAATTATAATATCGAAATAACCTCTGTTCATTTCTTCAAACATTAAATTTGTTATTGGAAATATTTTATATTGTAAAGCCTTTTCATTACTCATCTCTGGAATTTCCCAAATAAATACTAATTTTTTATTATAACTTGCTAGAGAACATTTAAGTTGTTGAATTTTAAAAATATATATATTATAATAAACGATTTCTTCTGATGTAAGCATTGATCTACTCAGTATATCATGTTTGGATAGTATTTTTAAATGTTCCTCCAATTTTGTTTTGTCGTCTCATCCATTGTTCCGAAAATCCATTAAAAATGAACCCCCTACATTTAATAGACCACTTTTGTGTCTGAATGGAATCAAAGTTTTAAACGTATGGTTAATTTTATTTATTTTAATGGACAAAGTTTTAGTATTATTTTCGTCTTCTCGTAAATAAAACGTTGCGTTTATTTGCCTTTCGATCATGTCTATTGTATATTCAATGTCTTCTAAATCTACTATATGAATGATTTTACTGTAACTTATTATTTCGATTTTTTCTTACTGGAATATGGTATATCCAGCTTCAGTTTCCAACTTTTTGACATTTATGCTAGCTTGACATGGGTTCAATAGGAAAGGGTTGAATATTTTTATACCCTACACCTATAGAATAGGTAAAGGAGTATATTAACTTTGGTATGGTGTTTGTAACCACCTAAAGGAAGCGAGCTAGATATGGAAAAGTATATATATTTGTGATCAGCGTGACCTCCTGAGGCAATATAACCATGTCCGTCCGTCCGTCTGTCCGTCCATCCGTCAGTCTGTCCGTAGGCACAATAACTAAAAAAATAATGGAGCTATCTTGATGAAATTTTAACTGTAGGTTACTAGTACTGAAAGTACGGCGGATTGCAAATGGGCGAAATCGACCCATGAGTTCGGGTTCTGGACCTTTTAATCGGTCTAAGGGCTAACGAACATATATAAAAAATCACGATAACTCAACAACTAATGAAGCTATCTTCATAGAATTTGTGTTGTAGGGTACTGGTAATGAAACTACGGCGGTGATTGCGTACGGTGGGCAATGTACAACGGGTTCGGAACTTAGAACTTTTTGATCGAATTTAGGCCAAACGAGCATAATACCGAAAACAATGAAGATAGAACCTCCAAATTTGGTATCACGGTGTTTCTTTCTATTTTCTTAGTGTCCTTGAAATTTGGGACCATTTGGAGTAGTAGACCACACACAGTTTCGAAGACTTTAAAGCATATTTTCGAAATTAATAAAGATACTAACTTCAAACAAATTTAGAAGTTTCAAATTTGGTAAATGGGTGCTCTTTACTATTTTCTGCGCATTCCCCTAATTTTGGATCAATCAGAGTGGTGGTTCAGTACCCATCTTAGACCCACCAAGGTTTAAAAAACTTATCATCGAAATTAATAAAAATAGTAACTTAAAATTAAGATAGAACGTTCCAATTGTGTACAAGGGTTAATTAGTATTGAAAGTTTGACGAGGAGTGTATATGGGCGAAATTAGACCATGGTTTCGGGTTCTGGAACCTTTAAAAGTTCAAACGCTAACGAACATATATCTTAAAAGCAGTATAACTTAAAAAATAATGCCGCTATTTTGATGAAATTTAAACTCTAGGTTACTAATAATGAAAGTACCACGGGAATTGGTACTGGTCGAGTTCGGATTCTAAAAGCTTTTGATCTAGAAGCTCAGGAGGTCACGCTGATGACAAGTATATATACTTTTACATATCCAGCTCACTTCCTTTAGGTGGTTACAAACACGATACCAAAGTTAATATACCCTTTTACCTATTCTATAGCTTTTGATACAGAAGCTCAGGAGGTCACGCTGATCACAAATATGTATACTTTTCCATATCTAGCTTGATTCCTTTGGGTGGTTACAAACACCATACCAAAGTTAATATACCCTTTAACCTATTCTATAGGTGTAGGGTATAAAAAGAAAAATATTTTTGAATTAAATAAAAAATGGAGGCCAAATGAGTATAATTCCGAAGCCAAAGAATATATTTCCTATGCGTCCCCGAAATTTAGACTTAATTTTAGCGGTGGTTCAGGTGGTTTCTAAGATGTCCCAAAATTAAAAAGCTTATTTTCGAGATTCATGAAGATTAAAACTTTAAATTTGATGCACGGGGGTCTTTCTTATTTCCGTTTTTATTTAACACTTTTATATTTTTAAAAGGCTAAGAATTTTACCATAAATCATATTTTGTATAATATTTTATAAATTAAAAACAAAATATTTGTTTAATAAAGGGTTAAATTCCTTTTTTTTAATTTTTATTATATCATATATTTTATTGAATTATTACCATAGGTGATATATAATTAAGACATTGTGTACAATACTTAAGCTATATTCAAAGGTGCTTGCTGCATTTGTGTAAAATTTATTGTTATATTTAAATTAATTATATGAAAAGTTATAAATTTGTAATTATATTTTAGAAATACATTTATTGCATATTTTGCGTTTATAAGCTTTTCGAAAGGTACAGAAACTAGCAATTTAAAATAATTGCAATTTTGAAAAATTTTAATTATTAAATATATTAAATTTTTATCACAAAAAGTTATAGAAGTTTTCAAGTTTTTCAAGTTTTTTTGTTTTATAATATTTTTAAATCGATAAATTAGTAAGAATTAGTAATATTTTTTTATAGATAGTCTAATTAAAAAAAGGTTTTTAGTATTATAAAGTTAATTTGGTTAGCTATGTTTTACGACCAAACTAATAACAACTTTTATTGTTTTAAAATGACTTATGGACTTCCCATTAAATTTGAACCAATGTAGGGTATTTCTAAATTTAAATTTTAATCTTATATTTTTAGAAAAGGGAAAAAGCCGAATTGAAGTTATATAGTAAATAAAATGAATAACGTTCAATTCGGCATAAAAAACCCTTTAAAAAAATGAAATTAAAAAAATTATAAACATGCAGCTACTATGTTGCATAAAACTATAAGAATAAAACAAAGGTAAAACTATAATTCTAGTAAAACCAAATTAAATATGTAATAAAATAAACAAAAATAAATTATTTAATATTTTTCAATGTTAAACAAAAGCTGATCCACCTGTTCCACTTCAAGATTCAATGCTTTGGTGACAAGTTGAAAGGTGTGGAAAAAAAAGATAAATTAGAAATTTTTAAACATTTTAAATGAACAAAAAGATAAATTAGAGTAAAATTTTAATTTTATGGCTCTTTATAAAGTATTGAAAACCTAATCTACTAAAAATTTGTTGAGAAATTAATAATTTATTAGTTAAAATTTATGAAAATAAAACGACAATTTACCGCTCAAATTTGAATTTTTCTTTTATAACTTTTTGGCTTTAATTGAAACCTCATAAGAAATTGAAAATAAAATATTTGGTCACCTTCAAATATTCATAAAGGTTATTTGTTATTAAGATCTATAAAGTTAGATTTTAAAATAATTATTTTAGAACATTATATGCTTACATATCTCCTCCTTAGCCTAGGTGGTTAGTAGAACGCAACCTTGCAATGTAAACACTGTGGCAGTCTCGGGTTCGAATCCTGGTAGGAGATACCATATCCAGTAAAATTAATAATTATAATAAATTAATATACAATAAATTATAATATAATAATTCTATACCTAAAAATATAATAATAAATAATTAGTAACAAATAATATAAAAATATACTTATAATCGTGTTTCCAGCTATACTCTATAATCTAATAATTAATACTGAATAAACAATAACCTATATGTAATTGAACGACAATGTAATTGCAACTGTCATATGCAATTACAATGGCAGTACGCACCTAAATGACACGGTTTCTCTACTTGACCGATAGATGACACTAGGGAAAAAATTAAGAAGTAGATAGATTACAGTAGACCAATCATTTACTTAATTGAAAAAAAGGAAAAAACGATTCGAAACACAAGGCAGAGCCTCGGATAAGAAAAAAAACAGATGGAGATGCCGTAGTAGATATGAGCTCCCAAGAGGAGTAATAAGGACACAAAAAAAAAAAAATAAATATGCTTACATATCTATATAGGTATATACGCATGTACATTCAAAATTAAATAATTTTTTAGAAAAAAAGAAATCAATTCGAAAAAATTAACTTTGAATTTATGAGTGAAAAAATCATTGTTTTTTTTCTTCTTGTTCTTGTGATTTTTTTTTTATCTTTGCTATCGTATTCATGAATCATGTAACATGTACTATGTAGAGTGAAGAATGGTCTAAAAATTTATAAATTGGTATAAATTGAGAGAATAAAAATAAAGAGTATACTATAAAATAGAAATAGTTACAATACATTTAAAACGTGCCAACGATTTTGAGAGAATTTTAAAAAATATGCGAAAAAGTTTCATACAAATTTTTAACATGAAAATGTTTATCTATATATAATTCTTAATCGATGGTTTGTTTAACTAAGTTTTAATTTTAAGTTTTTAAATTTTAAAACTTTTAGTTCTAAGTTGTAATTTAAAGTTTTAATTTTATTTTTAGTTTTTATTTTTATTTGCTGGTTCAATGTTTTTTTATTGATTTTTTAGTACAAGTTTTTTATATCCACTACTGACACTTCACACACGATCACTTGGGCGGTCCCTGTTCTGGGGCCAGTTAAATTATTGTTAAATATAAAGGGTTCCTTTTAATTATTTAAATGACAGAATATTTTATTTTTAAAATTAACAAATAATTTATTTCAAGATTAATTTTAGACCTTTTACAAAAAAATCTGAAATAAGAATGAATCAATAATATTTCAATAATCAATAAATCATTCCCCAATTGCATACCCAGCATATTCTTTATTTCATTATTTCCTTTCTTGTTTACAATTCTGTTAACATAAAACTGCAAGCCATTAATTGATTTCATTAATTTAAAATTTCGTAACAAAAGTAATACAAAGTTAGTAATAATGGAGATTGGTGCAAAATCGGCAACTTGTATACAGGAATTCGTTCCTAGCGCTTAGTTTATTTACAAGTTTTTTCATTTATTACAAGTTTTATTTAATAGATTAGAAATACAATCAGAAGTTGGTTTTAATCTATTTTTATATCTTTCTTGTCCCAAATAATACGATTTATTCTTAACAATTATAATATCGAAATAACCTCTGTTCATTTCTTCAAACATTAAATTTATTATTGGAAATATTTTATATTGTAAAGCCTTTTCATTACTCATCTCTGGAATTTCCCAAATAAATACTAATTTTTTATTATAACTTGCTAGAGAACATTTAAGTTGTTGAATTTTAAAAATATATATATTATAATAAACGATTTCTTCTGATGTAAGCATTGATCTACTCAGTATATCATGTTTGGATAGTATTTTTAAATGTTCCTCCAATTCTGTTTTGTCGTCTCATCCATTGTTCCGAAAATCCATTAAAAATGAACCCCCTACATTTAATAGACCACTTTTGTGTCTGAATGGAATCAAAGTTTTAAACGTATGGTTAATTTTATTTATTTTAATGGACAAAGTTTTAGTATTATTTTCGTCTTCTCGTAAATAAAACGTTGCGTTTATTTGCCTTTCGATCATGTCTATTGTATATTCAATGTCTTCTAAATCTACTATATGAATGATTTTACTGTAACTTATTATTTCGATTTTTTCTTACTGGAATATGGTATATCCAGCTTCAGTTTCCAACTTTTTGACATTTATGCTAGCTTGACATGGGTTCAATAGGAAAGGGTTGAATATTTTTATACCCTACACCTATAGAATAGGTAAAGGAGTATATTAACTTTGGTATGGTGTTTGTAACCACCTAAAGGAAGCGAGCTAGATATGGAAAAGTATATATATTTGTGATCAGCGTGACCTCCTGAGGCAATATAACCATGTCCGTCCGTCCGTCTGTCCGTCCATCCGTCAGTCTGTCCGTAGGCACAATAACTAAAAAAATAATGGAGCTATCTTGATGAAATTTTAACTGTAGGTTACTAGTACTGAAAGTACGGCGGATTGCAAATGGGCGAAATCGACCCATGAGTTCGGGTTCTGGACCTTTTAATCGGTCTAAGGGCTAACGAACATATATAAAAAATCACGATAACTCAACAACTAATGAAGCTATCTTCATAGAATTTGTGTTGTAGGGTACTGGTAATGAAACTACGGCGGTGATTGCGTACGGTGGGCAATGTACAACGGGTTCGGAACTTAGAACTTTTTGATCGAATTTAGGCCAAACGAGCATAATACCGAAAACAATGAAGATAGAACCTCCAAATTTGGTATCACGGTGTTTCTTTCTATTTTCTTAGTGTCCTTGAAATTTGGGACCATTTGGAGTAGTAGACCACACACAGTTTGGAAGACTTTAAAGCATATTTTTATTAAAAATAGTAACTTAAAATTAAGATAGAACGTTCCAATTGTGTACAAGGGTTAATTAGTATTGAAAGTATGACGAGGAGTGTATATGGGCGAAATTAGACCATGGTTTCGGGTTCTGGAACCTTTAAAAGTTCAAACGCTAACGAACATATATCTTAAAAGCAGTATAACTTAAAAAATAATGCCGCTATTTTGATGAAATTTAAACTCTAGGTTACTAATAATGAAAGTACCACGGGAATTGGTACTGGTCGAGTTCGGATTCTAAAAGCTTTTGATCTAGAAGCTCAGGAGGTCACGCTGATGACAAATATATATAGTTTTACATATCCAGCTCGCTTCCTTTAGGTGGTTACAAACACGATACCAAAGTTAATATACCCTTTTACCTATTCTATAGGTGTAGGGTATAAAAAAAAAATATTTTTAAATAAAAACAAGTAAAGAAACAGTCAGTCGGTGCAACCGACTTAGAAATACCCTACATCCAAATTTAAATTTAGAAATACCCTACATTGGTTCAAATTTAATGGGAAGTCCATAAGTCATTTTAAAACAATAAAAGTTGTTATTAGTTTGGTCGTAAAACATAGCTAACCAAATTAACTTTATAATACTAAAAACCTTTTTTTAATTAGACTATCTATAAAAAATCACCATATATCAACAACTAATGACTCTATCTTCATCAAATTTGTGCTGTAGGTTACTAGTAATGAAACTATTGCGAGGATTGCGTACGTACGGGATTGGACCATGGGCTCGGAACCTAGAACTTTTTGATCGAATTTAGGCCAAACGAGCATAATTCCGAAACCAATGAAGATAGTACCTCCAAAATTGTTATCAGGGTGTCGCTTTCGATTTCCTTAGTGTCCTTGAAATTTGGGCCCAATTGGAGTATTGGGTCGGGGACCAGCCACTCAGTTCCGAAGAATTATGATTTGAATTATGAAGGATTTGAATTATTAAATATATTATGCTTTTATAAGCTTTTTATAAAAAAATTTAATAATTCAAATTTTTTCATTTTTGTAATTGAATTGGAATTTCATTTATTTCAAGTTTTTTTAATATTTTTAAATAGATAAATTAGTAAGAATGTGTAATATTTTTTAATAGATAGTGTAATTAGAAAATGTTTTTAGTATTATAAAGTTAATTTGGTTAGCTATGTCTTACGATCAAATTAATAACAGCTTTTATGGTGTTAAAATGACTTATGGATATCTCATTAAATTTAAACCAAATAGGTGTAGCGTATTTCTAAGTCGGTTGCACCGACTGACTGTTTCTTTACTTGTTTTGATTGAATTTTCAGTATGACTTCTGGATGAAGTATAATTAACTTCAATGTTTTCTAATCTACAAAAATCTTTTTAATTAGGGTTATCAAATTCATTATCAAAAACAAATTTTTTCGGTTTACCAAATAATGAATTTCTAAATTTTAAAGTTTGAACTATTGTCATACAATTTCTACCAGTAAGTTTTATAGCCGGAAGATGTTTTGTGAATTTATCAATAGTGGTTAGGAAAACTTCCTTTTTTATATAGAAAGTATCACCATGGATGATTTCATTAGATTGGGAAGGAGTTTCTGAAATCTGAAATTTATATTGATTTGGGTTCCTATCATATTTAGCTAAATTACAAACGCCACAGTTATTTATGTATTTATAAATGAAATCTTTTAATTTTGGAAAATAGTAGAAATTCTTTATTTCGTTAAAATTTTCCATAATACCTCTGTGATTAGTTTTTTTATGTACATCTTCAATTAATTTTATTAGTTCCTCTTCATTATCAATTTCCTTTGCTAACAAGGTGCATTTAAGAAATTTCAATTTTTTATTATTGCTAAATAACTCTATAAATTTTTTTCTGTAGAATTGCGTATTTACTATCTTCTAATTCAGAACATATTGCAGTTATTCCTTTTTTTATTGATCTTCTAATAAGTCATTCTAATTTTTATTCAACAAGTCCTCTTCAGATATAAATATTTTCTTATATTTTTTACTAATTTTTATTACTAATCACTATTTCTTCTAATTTATTTTTCACAAGATGAATTTGAGTAAAGTATTTACTAACAATGTTTTCTACAATTGGGTCGTGGTCATCCAATTTTCGACACCACTATGAATTGTAGCCATTTCAGTATCTTTATCAGATAAATCCTACCTGTTGGTTGTCCGGTTCAGGTAGGAACTTGTAGATTATTTATTTCATTTTTATTTACATCTATCCTACTTAAGAAATTCGCGACTTGATTTCTATATCTTTCACGTAATGTATATCAAAATCAAATTCATTATTTCATTAATTTTCCATCGTTGTAGATTACCTTTTGGCTCTTTCAATAAATGTAAGCATACTATGGGTCTGTGATTAGTTTTAATATTAAATTTGACACCATAAAGATATTTATTTCATGTTCATTAAGCATTAATGATTTTAAATTTCATGTTCATTAAGCATTATACTTGCATACGATACAGGGTGACCTTTTAGTGATAAAACGGCTCCTATGTTTAATGGCTTTAACATTTGTTAATTGTTGACCTTCTTGATAAAACAAATCATTATTAGTTCGAACAATTCTTTTAAGAATTTCAAATTCCTCTTTATTAAGATGATCCGTTTTAATATAGTCTACAATATTTTTTGATTTTAAATCAAAAGAATACAATTCATCTACTTGATTTTTATCAAAAGGAAATGAATGTAAGAATTTAGTAACTTTTCCTTTAATTTCAATACTTTCATTATTCAAATCAATTTTTGAATATATTGACCTAATATTGCATCGAACTTGTTATACCCGTATGACTATTAGTCACAAGGGTATACTAAATTTGCCATTACGTTTGCGACGCATAGAAGGAGGGGCACGAAGATATAGATTCAAGTGTATGTATCGGATCAGAATCGAAAAATAAATCTATGTTTGTCAGTCCGTCTGTCCGTCCGTCCGTGAGCACGATAACTCAAAAAATAAAGAAGCTAGAATTTTGAAATTTTCACAAATTCGTTTTTGTGCAATAGCCGTCATCGCTATTTAAATCCAGCCATTTTGCAGAGGGTTCGAGTACCCTCCATACAACTCCTTCTTTTATACGAGCATTATTCTACACCTAATGAAACTGGGTGTCTGAAATTTTTCCAAAAATAATTGCCAAAAACAGTAATTGCCAAAGTTACTGCAAAATTAGGTTGGTCTAGTACCGAGCGTTCGAGTAGCTGTCATACAACTTTTTCTTTTATATGAGCATTACACTACACCTAATGAAGTTGGGTGTCTGAAATTTTGCCAAAAATAGTTTAGTGTAATAGCCAAAGTTACAGCAAAATATGGTTGGTCTGCTGTACAGGGTTCTAGTAGCTACCATACAACTCCTTCTTTTATATGAGCATTACGCTACACGCTAATACAGCTGTATGTTTGAAACTTTGCGAAAAGTAATTAACCGGATGATATAATGTTTGTATTACGGACATACGGGTATTCCAGAATTGACACTCTACTACACTCTTCCTCGTTACTATTAAAATTTAATACTTTCATGTCATAGTAGCATTATCATTAAATTCTTTAGGAACTCTAGTTATTGTTTCACGGTTAATATAATTTTTATCAAACAATGTAGAAATTTATTTGAGTTTTTCTAACTTAATTAATTTTATATTAGGACATAAGGTATTTTTTATTATAGATGTAGTGGAACCAGTATCAATTAAACAACTAAATATTTTATTATCAATATTAAACTTTATTGGTAGTGATTCTCTGGAGGTTTTAACTGAAAATTTTCTTCAATATTGTATTCTTCGTCAATATCCATAGTTTCAACTGGTCGATTCATATTACTATAATGATTATTATTGTTAGAGTGATTACAATTTGGATAACGATTGTTATTCGAGTGACCGTTATTTTGGTAACGATGGTTATCGTTAGTAAAATTACTAGAATTTTGGTAACAATTGTTGTTGTTAGTAAAATTACTAGAATTTTGATATCTATATCTGTTTCCAGAATTTTTATATCGGGAATTTTGTTGGAAATTTCTTTGAATATTTTTATTTGAGTCAAGATTAAAATTATTATTATAATTAAAATTAGAATTACCGCGATTAAAATTAGAATTTTGTTTTTTATTATGAAACCAACAACTATTGTTATTATTATTTTGTTTAAAATTATTATTTTAATTTGTATTGAAATTGGAAATCCCAGTCTGTAATAGTTCAAAGTAAGCTTCTTCAAGCGAGTCAACATTTTTTTGTCTTAAATACAGAGATTCATTCCTAGGTATTTTATTAAAAAACTTTTCCAATATACTTTTTTCGTTATTAACAACCTTAAAATCTATAAGATAATCATCATCTAGTTGCTACTTAAGATTTAGTAAATCTAATATATGAGATAATCTAATATATAAAGAAGAAAATTTGTTTGTTTGTTTGCTTGTTTATTTGTTTGCTTGTTTGTTTGTTCAGGATTCATGTGGAAACCACTGATCCGATTGTCACAAAATTTTAAAGGAATATTTGTGACAGCCCAAAAGGTGACATAGGGTATGTCACATTTTTAAAAGTCAACAGATTGCGGTTCCAGATCCGTTTTAAGCTTTTTCGTTTTTTTGATGTCGAGTCAAAACGGTTTGACCGATTGACTTGAAATTTTGTACACATGTTTCTCTTAGCAAACGTCGGGTTGGCATGAAAAATCGTCGGGTTGGAATGGGTTAACAAATTCCAAGTCTGTTCATAGCGTAAACTTCATTCTAAAAGACATACACAAAATTTTAAGTCAATAGGTTAAACCATTTCTAATTTATAGCAAAGTAACGAAAAAAGCTATAAAAAGCTGTTGGGCCATAATGGGTTAACAGAGCTCCACAAATACTTTTTTGAGGCTTTCTTTTTAACCAAATTAGTAATCAATAAAAAAAAAATAAAATTGACTGAAACTTGCTTTTTTAGAATTTACACGCTCCCGGGCAACGACGTGTAAATCTGCTAGTCTAATATATAAAGAAGAAAATTTGTTTGTTTATTTATTTGTTTGTTTGGTTGTCCAGGATTCACGTGAAAGACACTGGTCCGATTGTCACAAAATTTTAAAGGAATAATTGTGAGAGCCCGGGGGGTGACATAGGCTATGTCACATTTTAAAAAGTCAACAGATTGCGGCTCCAGAGCCGTTTTAAGCATCTTCGTTTATTTGATGTCGAGTCAAAACCTTTTGACCGATTGACTTGAAATTTTGCGCAAATGTTCCTCTAAGCAACCGGAATTAGCTGTATAAACTTGGTTTAAATATATTAACCCATTTTGGGCCTGGCGGGCTTCCAAAAAATTTTGTGTTTCCGATTTGTGTCCAATTTTACAGGTTAATTTTGCAGTCTAAAAGAGAGGCTGCAAAAAGTTTTAGTTAAGTTCGATTAACCCGTTTCCACGACGACCCCTCGAAGTTTCCACGACGACCCCTCGAAGTTTTCTATAAATTTTATTTGCTTAAACGATTAAAAGAATTTTATTGAAAATTTTGTACCAGCTTTTTAATTATAAAAACCAACAGGGTTAATTTGGTTTTGACCTGTTTACGCGTTTTGAACAAAAATGAAATTTTCAAATTTTTGTTATTAACGCAAGTTAACCTTTATTCCAAAAGCTCACTTAATTAATAAGACTAATTTTTTTGCTCTCAAATAGTCTCAAATAGTGCAAAAAATATTAATAATAATAAAAATAAAGCTAATAAAGAATCCGAATAATAATATCTTGAAATTTAAATAACGTAACATTTTCCTTCTCTACATTTTTTTGCAAGTCTTTGTTTTTTATCTACTTTGCAGTTGTTGTTTTTTAAAAATAGATTTCAGTGTAAAATTGCAGTTTTTATACCCGTATGACTATGTAGTCAAAAGGTATAATAAATTTGCGATTACGTTTGTGACGCAGAGAAGGAGGAGGTGGTAGATATAGACTCAAGTGTATGGAATCAGAATCGAAAAATAAATTGACTTAGCTATGTATGTCCGCCCGCCCGTCTGTCCGTCCGTTCGTCTGTCTGTCCTTCCGTCACCACTATAACTCAAAAAATAAAGGAGCTAGGATTTTGAAATTTTCACAAATTCGTTTTCTGCAATAACCGCCATCGATATTGAAATCCAGCCATTTTGGTCCACGGGTTCGAGTACCTGCCATACAACTCCTTCTTTTATATGAGCATTACTCTCCACCTAATGAAGCTGGGTGTCTGAAATTTTGCCAAAAATAATTTAGTGGAATGGCTAAAGTTACAGCAAAATTTGGTTGGTCTATTGCAGAGGCTTCGAGTAGCTGCCATACAACTCCTTCTTTTATATAAGTATTCCACTACACTTAATAAAGCTGTATATTTGAAATTTTGTCAAAATTAATTAGCCGGATGATATAATGTATATGTTACGGTCATACGGTTGTCCCAGAATTGACACAGTCTACTCTACTACACTCTTCCTCGCTTTCAAATAAAATCTAAAAATCAAAAAATTAATATTATTTTTTCTAGAAAACTACTATTGACATAGTATAATTAGATAATGGCAAATTTAGTATACCCTTTTGACCTATAATCAAACGAGTATAATAATACTTATATGTAAACTAGCTATTACCGGGCGCATGTTGCCCCGCCACTCAATGAAGTTTTAATTTAAGTTGATGTTATTGAAAAACGTTAACACAAAAATTACACATGGTGTAGTTAATTTTAAAATGCAATAAAGAAATTTTTTTAAAACGCTTTTTTTTAGAATTATTCTTGCATATTTTCAACAAGTTTTCATAATTATTAAATAATATTTTATTTAGAATGAGGTGGAACAAACGCATTCAATTAAATGTGTTTTGTTGGATGTGATCAATTATAAAAAAATAAAATATTAATGTTTTGTTGAATGTGTTTTATTTTAGAAAATAAAATATCACAAATTATCATAAGCAGGCCAAAAAATATTTTATTTATTTTTAATAAAAAAAAAAAAACAAAAACAAAAATAAATAAAAATTTTTTTATGAATTTAAATTATTTTAAATGTGTATGAATTAGTTCATTTACGATTTTAAAACTCACAGAACATTTTCTGGAAATTTTATATAAATAGTAAAACATTTTGTAAATAAAAATTAAGAAGAATGTACTTCACAGGAACATTGTGTAGTATGTCTAAATTATTTTCAGTGAAAATCTGAAATTACCAAAGTACGCTTTGTTGCATTGCTTGATTTGCTTTGTTTTAAAAGCAAGTAAACCAAGCAATGCAATCAAAGTAATTGCAAAGTTCCCTCATCTCTCTGTCATCCTTGCACCTTTCCCTCATATTTCCTTTTAATTATTTTTTTCTATTTGAAAAAAGTTATAAATGGAATAAAAATGGTGTAAAGTACTGTAGAGGTTAGCAAAGTGGTTTGGGGTGTACAATACTTGAGTCCGAAGCACCCAGCACCATAGTAGCTAAACAAATATATTTTTTTTAACTTAATTCAGTATATTAAAAAAAATTCCAAATAAAGTTTACAATCCAAAATTTATAAATATAAGCAAGACTCAATTGAAAAATGAACATTTAATACAATTTTACGTACATATAAATAGTACATTTTAGTACATTTTAACATATTGAGTAGGTACATTATGGAATTCTAACTACAAACAAATATTTCGATTTGAATCTAAACAAAGGTTGTGAAAGGTTGGCGCCGTGAAATAACGCCATACGAAACAAAGCCCTAAAGGCTTTATTTCGCTATTGAATGAGAAATAAAGTCATATCGCACATTTTTTCGCGTATGGTTTTATTTCCAATTCAAATGCGAAATAAAACCGTATTATTTTCTAAAATTTTACGAAATAAAACCATATGGTAAAATTGATACACATAGAAATTGATAAAGTAGTGTAATTAGTAAGTTTCTATTTTTTTTTAAAAAGGCTGAAATAAAATATTTTAATAAGTATTATACATATTTTTATTACGAAGGCTGTCACCGCCTTTTATTATTTACTCGCAATACAAATCAGTATCTCACTCACGCACATGTAATAAATATTCTGTAAAAGGGAGCAATCCCAATTTTGAATCCCACTCTAAATCCCTGTTAATTCAGAATGTCACATGTACATATATATATAAATATTCTGGAAAAGCGTATAACATTTATTTTGAGTCCAATTCTAAAACTCCTTCCTAACTATTTCAATAACAAAGTGATTAAAATAGTGCAAGCTGCCGCTTCCTAACTCCCACTAAACATATATTGAAACACTACTTTTATACTGAAATACTGAATTTGTCACCAATATTGTAAAACAACACCCAAAAATTCAATTTTTCTAAGTAATATAATATTTAAACACTAAATTAATGAATTCGGATTTATTTTTTTTTTTATCTTAAGCGTAATCCGTTGGTTTCAAAATCTGAGTTTCAATAATTTGTTTATCGGGGTTTAGCGGTGGCAGACCCCGCTAACTTAAAAACATTGTAGCAAAAATATTTATATAAAAATAATAATAAGAAAGAATTTTAGAGTTAATTTCAAAAGCAGGGAAATTCGCCTTTTACAGGATAATTATATATACGTGACATATGAGATTCTATATATGTGTATATGTCAGATTCTCAATTAGAAGGGTTTTTGGAGTTGGATTCAAAATCAGGATTGTCGCTTTTTCCAGAAAATGTATATTTATATATTAAATTTTAAAAAGTGTTTTTTTTAGAATTTTAATTTTTTTTGGAATTTTTATTTATAATTATTTTTGTTTAAAAAATTAAATTGGTGTTATTTTCACAAATAAAATTACATTTCTAAAAAGGAAATAAAGCTTTATTTCGCAATTATATGCGAAAAAAACTATACTCGAAAAAATTGGCGATATGGCTTTATTTTTCATTCAATAGCGAAATAAAGCCATTATGGCTTTCTTTCGTATGGCGTTATTTCAGGACACCATGAAAACTATGTATAGCAATATTTTTTGAAAATATGTATAAAAAACATTAGTAAATGGAGAAAAAGATCATTATTGAAACAAAATAAACCTATAAAAAAATATGAAATCTTAATTTAAGCAAGTTCGCATTTATATAAAAAAGAAATATTATTTGAACTTCAAAAAAAAATTGACCATGAAGGGACTTGAACTAAAAACCCGAACATTTTATCAAATTCAAAACATATAAAAGATAGACCACGTAACTTATTCATATTCAAGTTTTTAAGATACAACAACAAATTATGTGAGTCATTTGTTTTTTTTTTTTGTGTATCTATTACTAGAATCGAAGCATAATCTGCGTTATCAAAAAGTACGGTTGCGTTTTTATTTAAGAATATGGTATTGATATGCAATATAATATGTATTTGTATATAATAAAATTAGAAATAGTTCATAATTAGAAAAGGTTCTTCTTTCAATTGACCTTCCGTCATTCTGTGACGGGCCAACTGCTAGTTATTAAATAATAATAAAAATTAAAATTTTAATTCAGTTGACATTATTCGCCGGAAGCCCGCCATCCTCAACTCTATCGTCAAGGAGCACCAAATTGTCAAGAAGCACTACGTATAGAAAAATTAGATATATACGTTCAAACTGTTTTGCAAACTGTTAAACTTTTAAAGTTTTTGTTTCGCAATTGGTTAAAAAAACTCGACAAAACATTTTTTAAAACATTCCGCTAATCCAAAGAAGTTTTACCTAGTTTTAAAAATAGGACGTTATTTACTTACAAATTTTTTTTTAAACAATCGTCGGGACGGCATGAGTTAACAAATTCCAAGTCTGTTAATAGAGTGTACAAAATTTAAGGTAGGTTAAACCATTTCTAATTTATAGCACAGTAACGAAAAAACCTATAAAAAGCTGTTAGGCCACAATAGGTTAACGGAATTCCGCAAATTTTTTTGAGGCTCTCTTTTTAACCAAAGTAGTACTTCAAAAAATTGGCTGAAACTTACGTTTTTACAATTTGCACGCTCCCGGACTACACTGGGTAAATCTGCTAGTTCATTATAACATTGACTTACGTTAATATATCGTACTGCATCGGCTCTTTCCTTAAAGTTCATGTATGATTCTTGAACTCCAAAACTTTTCTTCAGTCTTGTGTTGATATCATTCCATGTTGCGTTCTCGAGTCGTCTGATTGCTACAGTTGCTGGTCCTTGTATTTTTGTTAAAAAGATGTTCTTCAGATATGCTTTGACAGTTACGTCTGCTGTTAAAGGAGTAATTGTTACACTTCTTTAATAAAATGGGTTAGCTCAAAAGTTGAGTCATCTCTAAAAATTAGAACTGTTCTTGCTTCCAAAATTAAATACTTTGATGTAATTGTCCATATTTTAGTTGAAAAATGTACTCCGGAAAGATGTTCTAAATATTTGTTTTCTTTCGATTGAGAAGGCGAGATAGATATAGAAAAGTATATACATTTGTGATCAGCGTGACCTCCTGAGTCGATATAGCCATGTCCATCCGTAGACACGACAACTCTAAAACTATTAGAGCTATTTTGATGAAATTTTAACAGTAGGTTACCACGACTTAAAGTACGGCGGGGATTGTATATGGGTGAAATCGGCCCATGGGTTCGAATTCTGGACCTTTTAATTGTTGTAAGGGCCAACGAACATATAAAAAAAATAAGGATAACTCAGCAACTAATGGCGTTACACTCATGAATTTTGTTGTGCAGGTTACTAGTATTGAAACTATGGTGAGGCCTGCTTGCGGTCGAGATTGGACTATGCGTTCGGATCCTAGAACTTGTTGATCAAATTTAGGCCAAATTTGGGTCGGGGACATTCCAGAAAGTTCTGAAGACCTTAAAGCATATACATAATTGAAATTAATAAAAAAAGTAGCTTAACATTAAAATAGAAAGTTCCAATTGTTTACAAGGGTTCATTAGTATTGAAAGAACGGCGAGGACTGGATATTAGCGAAATCTAACCATGTGTTCGGATCCTGGAACTTTTTCATCGAATTTAGGCCAAACAAGCATGGTTGCAAATCCAAAGAAGTTAGAACGTCCAAATTCGATATCAGTGTATATCTTTCTATTCCATTAGTGCCCTAAAGCATATTTTCGAAAATAATAAATATAATAACTTCAAACAAATGTAGGAGCTTCAAATTTGGCACAAGGGTGTTCTTTACTATTTCCTACGTGTTGCCTTAATTTATGATCAATTGAAGTGTTGGTTCAGGTAACTCTCTTAGACCTCTAAAGGTTTAAAGGCTTATCATCGAAATTAAAAAATATAGTAACTTAAGATTAATATAGAATGTTCCAATTGTATACAAGGGTTAAGTAGTATTGAAAGTATAACGGGGACTTCATATGGGCGAAATTGTACCATGGTTTCGGGTTCTGCAACCTTTGAAAAGTTCAAGTGCTAATAAACATATATCTTAAAAACACAATAACGCAGAAACTAATTACGCTATTTTGATGAAATTTATTTTCTAGGTTACTAGTAATGAAAGTACTATGGGAATTGGTTCTGGTGCGGATTCTAAAAGCTTTTGATCGAATTGAGGTCAAACTAGTATAATTTCGAAACCAAAGATGATAGAACTTTATATTTGGGGTCTTCTTATTTGTTTTGTGTACGTGAAATTTTGGATTAATTGTAATAGCGGTTTGCATACCACTCGCACTATTCCCAAGACCTTAAAGCATAATATATTCGAAATTAATAAAGATAAAAAAAATCAAATTTGATATACTATTTCCGTTCTTATTTAACACTTCTATATTTTTAAAAGGGTAAGAGTTTTACTATAAAACATATTATGTATTATATTTTATAAATTAAAAACAAAATATTTTTTAATGAACGACGAAATTTTTTTTTTTTTTAATTTTTATTATAACATATCTATATTTTATTGAATTATTACCATAAGTAATATACAATTAAGAAGTTGTGTATGATATTTAAGTTGTAAAATTTATATTTAAATTTAAATGAATTATATGAAAAGTTCTAAAAGTAAATAAATTAAGAGAATGACTTATGGACGTGCGAACGACTTAGAAATACCCTACACCTATTTGTTATATATTGTTCTTGATAATTACCTTTTTTTTCTGTAGTTTACTCGTATAATAAAGAAATATGTTTATGACATTTTGAACACTTTATTGTCTTTTAATTATTTTTTTTCACTACTAGTGGAGCAATCCTACCGTCTGCGCCAATAAAGTTTATTGTAAAAGAAAAACAAACAAATTATCTATATATATAAAAGGGAATGTTTGTGTGTATGTTTGTTTGTTTGTTTGTTTGTTTGTTTGTTTGTTTGTTTGTATGTAGCGAATAGACTCCTAAACTGCCCAGCCGATTTTCATGAAAATTTGTATATAGGGGTTTTTGGGTACGGAAAGAAATCGTGGCCCAAAAATTTTGCTCTAACGGACCGACAAGTTGGGGCTGTGGTGCAAGTATTTAAACTTCTTTGTTCTAAAATGAAAACGGTTTGACCGATTGACTTCAAATTTTGTATACGTGATGCTCTTTGAGAATTGAGTAGACACTATTAACAGTTTTGGAATTTATTAACCCATGTCGGGCCGACGGGTGGTCAAAAAAAATTTTGGGTCCAAATTTTGTCCGATTTTACGAAATTCTGCTTTAGTTTAAAAGAAAGCCCCAAAAAAATTTTTGTTGAGTTCCATTAACCCATTGCGGCCCAACAGCTTTTTATAGGTTTTTTAAATACTTTACTCTAAATTCGAAACGGTTTGACCGATTGACTTCAAATTTTGTATACGTGATGCTCTTTGAGAATTGAGAAGACACTATTGACAGTTTTGGAATTTGTTAACCCATGTAGGGCCGACGGGTGGTCAAAAAAAATTTTGGGTCCAAATTTTGTCCGATTTTACGAAATTCTGCTTTAGCTTTAAAAAAATTTTGTTGAGTTCCATTAACCCATTGCGGCCCAAAAGCTTTTTATAGGTTTTTTCAATACTTTACTCTAAATTCGAAACAGTTTGACCAATTGACTTCAAATTTTGTATACGTGATGCTCCTTGAGAATTGAGTTGACACTATTAACAGTTTTGGAATTTATTAACCCATGTTGGGCCGACGGGGTGTCAAAAAAATTTTGGGTCCGAATTTTGTCCGATTTTATGAAATTCTGCTTTGGCTAAAAAGAAAACCCACAAAAAAATTTTGTTGACTTGCATTAACCCATTGGGGCCAACAGCTTTTTATAGGTTTTTTCAATACTTAACTCTAAATTAAAAACGATTTGACCGATTTTCTTTAAATTTTATATACGTGCTCCCCTGTGAGAATTGAGTTGACACTATTAACAGATTTGGAATTTATTAACCCATGTCGGTCAAAATAATTTTGGAAGCTAATATTGTCAAAATTTGCGAAGTACTGCTTTGGCTAAAAAGAAAGCCTCAAAAAAATTTTGTTGAGTGATTTGGAAGCAAATTACGTTCAATTTTGCGCAATACTGCTTTGCCCAAACAGAAAGTGTAGTTCCGTTAACCCAGTGGGGCACAGTGGCTTTTAATAGATTTTTGCGTTACTTAACTCTAAATTAGAAACGATTTGACCGGTTTACTTCAAATTTTACATGTGTGAAGCAACTTGAAAATGGAGTTGAGTCTGTTAACAGTCGGTCCTGCGATTTTTCAAAAAATTTTTTTGGAAGTAAATTACGTCAAAATTTGGAAAGTAGTTCGTACTGCTTTGAATTACAGAAAGTTTCAAAAATTACTAGAATAATCCTAGAAAAATCGTTTTAAAAAGATTGCTTTCACACATTTTAAAATTTACATGTGTAAACCGTGTGTAAGTTTTGTGTTAACTTTTTGCAGTAACATCAAATTCAATTAAACCTCCATTGAGAGGCGCAGCAACGCGCACCGGGTATTAGCTAGTTTTATTATAAAATGAATTATAATTTTTATTTAAATTTGTTTTAGTTGTCATTTTTATTAAGAACAATCTTTGTTCTTTTACAAATCAAACTAAATTGACTTAAAACTAAAAAATAAGTATATAACAAAAGAAAATCTAATATTTAAAAATCTGAAATAATTAAACTTAATATCGATTTTGAAATCAAGGAAATAAATTAGTATACCACTTAAAATATTTTAACGTAACTAGAACATTTAAAATATTGTAGGACAACAACACAAATGCAATAACAAGAGAATTTAAATTTAGTTCAATATCCTGTTCTAGGTCAACATATGAAATGAATAATATGCAATATGATAGGTATAGTTAATTATTAATACCAGAGTTTTTTATAAATTCAAATTATTTAAAAGGTTATTAAAATTTATTAGGGTCTTTAATAAAACTGAAAATGAAAATTGACATGTAAGCATTTCATGAGAAGCGTGAAATGATTTAAAATAAAATTTATTTAAACTCAATTTTATGTGAAAGTGCTTGGAAAGAAATTCTAAATGTATATTTAGAATTTGGAAATTTGGCTTTTTTTCAACCCCAGCCGCTAAGCCTTGTTTTTTAACGTGCATTCGAAAGCCTTACAGTCAGTCCCCGGTTTTAATCTTTTTCCCAGTAAGTAGACTCTTAATCTTCTGACTATTGCCAAAACCGCAAATTCGTAACTGCAATAGTTTTTCTCAGCTTCAGTAGTTTTCTTACTTAGATAGTGTACCGGATGAAGCATGGTAACTTCTTGACTTCTTCCATATGTGAATATTTTTAATGTAGGTTTCGTGGCAAAAATCTGTTTAATTTCTTGACAGCTGTTTTTCTTCTAATCTCAAAATACTATTTTTTTTTAGTAATTTAATTAAAGACTTGGCTTTAATTGCAAAGTTTTGGATAAACTTTCGGAAATAGCTTACCAGACCCAGAAAACTTTGCAGTTACTTGGTTGTTGTAGGAACCGGAAAATCCACTGCGGCCCAACAGGTTTTTATAGGTTTTTTCAATACTTTACTCTAAATTAGAAACGGTTTCATCGATTTTCTTCAAATTTTGTATACGTGCTCCTCTGTGAGAATTGAGGTGACACAATTAACAGATTTGGAATTTGTTAACCCATGCCGGCTCGACGTTTAGTCTAAAAAAATTTTGGAAGCAAATATTGTCTAATTTTGCGAAATACTTCTTTCGCTAAAAAGAAAACCAAAAAAAAAAATTTTGTTGATCTCCGTTAACCCATTGAGGCACAACAGCTTTTTATGGGTTTTTTCGTTACTTTACTCTAAAATAGGTTTGACTGATTTACTTAAAATTTTGTATATGTGTTACGTTTTGAGAATGGAGGTAACTTTATTAACCGATTTGGAATTTGTTAACCAATGCCGGCCTGACGATTGTCAAAAAAAATTTTTGGAAGCAAATTATGTCTAATTTTGAAAAAACGTTTAAAACATTTTGAAATTAACATTTACACCATGTGTAATTTTTATGTTCACTTTTGCAGTGACATAAACTTAAACTAAACCTCCATCAAGAGGCGCAGCAACGCGCACCAGGTATTAGCTAGTCTTCTATAAATAAATTTCTTAGAATATAATTTGTATACTTTTGATACAGATTTTACATTATTTCCTTACAGATTTTTTTATTTATATTTCTGTCGACCTACAGATTCTGCAGTCTGTGTTTGCCATCTTTTTTTTCACTAACACAACTTGACTCGCATAATCGGAACAACTCACCCCAGTTATGTCACTTTCTAGCCATTCGGCGGCCTATAAATTGTGATATCATCAGTTGTCACTTTGTTTATCTGGATTGGAGATTCTGTAAGAATTAAAAGTGAAAAAAGCTGGTGCGGGGTCGAGAAAATTATAACCGTTTCTGTAGGACCAATAGTTTTGGAGATATATCGAGAAATGACTTTAGGGTTACCATTATCCAAATTTTAAATAGAAGTACAAAATATTTTAGGGAAATTTTAATTTGATAAATAATAATACATATATATTAAAAAAAATTGGAAATTATTTTTTATTTACAATATTATTTATTGATATTCCTACTAAAATTGTTGGACGTACATTTCGATTTAACATTAATATATGAATTAAAAAAAAATAGGGATATTTATATCAATTAAATAAATTTTTATACAAATATTTAACTTAAAATTAAACTTAAATTTTAAATATAGAACAATGTTAAACAATAATCTAGATCTTAATAGACTTTGAAATATTAATATTCAAACCTATGCTTAAAAAAATTTAAAACCATATTTTTTAACATCGACAACCCTTCGTTTATAAATGAAACTTATTTAAATAGGTCCATATCGTACGTACGCAATATGTTCTAAAATTTTTCAGGAATAATTAACAATTTTTTGTACAGTTATGAAATTCCTTACGAAATGATATAGATTTTTAAACTGAAATTTTTCTTAGAACGAGTTTTATACCCGGTTTTCTAGGTATTTAACTTTGAATTTTAGAAATTATAACAAAACTTTATATAAAAATTATTTTGATTTTAAAAATTTTTAAGATTTTTTTATTTTTATCGATACTAAAGAAAAATATTTATAAGATAATAGACATTTTGGACGTAACATCGCCATATACAAGTTAGAAATATCCATATAAACAAGTGATGAAAAAAACCAAGTGTTTTAATAAAGCACATTTTCAAAATTATATAGGGTTTCTCACTTAGTATTTTATCATTTATTTTTATAGAATACATATAAAAACGAGGAAGATTATAGTTGCCCTTGTCAACTTTTAGATACCCGTGCATACCCACTATGGTGTATAAAATAAACCGTAATTTACTTCCCTTATAGATTGAATTCATTATCCCATAATTTTGGTTTAAAAAAACAAAAAAAAAAACCTAAACTAAAAAAAAACTTTTAATTCATTGTCCCATAAGTTTTGCAAAAAAAAAAAAAAAAAAAAAAAACAAAAATAAATAACCAAAAAAAAAAAAATTGGCCACCCTAAAAGTCCGGTGGTCCGAGGGATGTCCAACTTTGCCGAGTAACTTGCCCTATCACTTTACCTGCCCAATTTGAGTTTTAGCCTCGCAGCTTCATTAGATGCACAGTTATTAGATCGAAAACTTTGTATGGCAGCCTCCGAAAATGGGGCCGTAACATTTTGAAACTTCATATAAGTGCTCGATTCATTATAAAACTAAATTTGTGTAATTTTCATCCTCGTAGTATATTTAGTTTTGAAGAAATTCATATTGGTGCAAATAAGTTGTATGGCAACCCCCCGAAAATGGGGACCTAACATTTTGAAACTTCACATAAGTGCTCGATTCATTATATAACTAACTGTGTGTAATTTTCATCCTCGTAGTATAATTAGTTTTGAAGAAAATCATATTGGTGCAAAGAAGTTGTATGGCAGCCCCCCGAAAATGGGGCCCTAACATTTTGAAAGTTCATATAAGTGCTTGATTCATTATAAAACTAAATTTGTGTAATTTTCATCCTCGTAGTATAATTAGTTTTGAAGAAATTCATATTGGTGTAATATGCCACTCCAAAACATGCATATAAATACTAAATAAACTAAAATATTGTATAATAATTAAAATTAGAACTATATTATTTTCAATTTCTTTTTAGCTATAAATAAAGTAGGTTAAAGTATAATGTAACATATGGTTTACATATGGATATACTTAAAATATTAATAAGAATTAAAATAAAGATAAAGAATAAATTTAAACAAAGAAAGTAGAACTAATTTCTCATATTTCAATATTGAACTAAAATATTTTGTAAATACATGCTGGTTTGCATTGCCAGCATGATTCTTGACATATTGGTCTATTTTTGGATAGAACAATATTGTATTGCAACTAATTTGTAATATTGCTTTGTAACAAACTAAATTGTATTTGTATTATTGTATTTGTATTATTGTAAGTAAGAAAATTTATAAAAGTCTTTCTTTGGTAAAAGACAGCAGCATTATTATTTTAAGACTCAGATGGTTGAGTCAAATTGTAAAAAACCATCAGATAAAATTAAAAGTTTTTGATAAAATATATTAATAAATTAACAAAAAAAGAACTAAGGAGTTTTTATTTTATAAATGAATTTTTGAAAACATTACATTGGTGCAAAAAAGTTGTATGGCAGCTCCCCGAAGCCTTGGTCCGATTTTAACCAAAAATAATAGGGAACCTAGAAATTGTCTAGAAATGACTTTGGGTGAATTTCAAGACTCTAGCCCTTTTAGTTTTTGAGTTATCGTGCTGACACACGGACGGACGGACGGACGGACAGACACACATAGCTAGATCGACTAATTTTTCGTTTCTGAACCGATACGTACCCTTGACACTATATCTAGCTCGTCTAGATCGATGCGTTACAAACGGAGGAGCAATTTTAATAAACACGATGTCATATATGTATGCACGGGTATAATAAATGATAATATTATAATTTAGTTATTTCATCAATTTAATAATCTATATATATAAAAGCGAAAGTTTGTTTGTATGTTTGTTTGTTTGTTTGTATGTAGCGAATAGACTCCTAAACTGCCCAGCCGATTTTCATGAAAATTTGTATATAGGGGTTTTTGGGTACGGAAAGAATTCGTGGCCCAAAAATTTTGCTCTAACGGACCGACAAGTTGGGGCTGTGGTGCAAGTATTTAAACTTCTTTGTTCTAAAATGAAAACGGTTTGACCGATTGACTTCAAATTTTATATACGTGATGCTCTTTGAGAAATGAGTAGACACTATTAACAGTTTTGGAATTTGTTAACCCATGTCGGGCCGACGGGTGGTCAAAAAAAATTTTGGGTCCAAATTTTGTCCGATTTTATGAAATTCTGCTTTGGTTTAAAAGAAAGCCTCAAAAAATATTCTTGAGTTTCATTAACCCATTGCGGCCCAACAGCTTTTTATAGGTTTTTTCACTACTTTACTCTAAATTCGAAACGGTTTGAACAATTGACTTCAAATTTTGTGTACGTGATGCTCCTTGAGAATTGAGTTGACACTTTTAACAGTTTTGGAATTTGTTAACCCATGTCGGACCGACGGGTGGACAAAAAAAAATTTTGGGTCCAAATTTTGTCCGATTTTACGAAATTCTGCTTTGGTTAAAAAGAAAGCCTCAAAAAAATTTTTAAAATTTTGCGTTACTTAACTCTAAATTAGAAACGATTTGACCGGTTTACCTCAAATTTTATATGTGTGAAGCAACTTGAAAATGGAGTTGAGTCTGTTAACAGTCGGTCCTACGATTTTTCAAAAAAATTTTTTTGGAAGTAAATTACGTCAAAATTTGAAAAGTAGTTTGTACTGCTTTGAATCACAGAAAGTTTCAAAAATTACTAGAATAATCCTAGAAAAATCGTTTTAAAAAGATTGATTTCATACATTTTAAAGTTTACATGTGTAAACCGTGTGTAAGTTTTGTGTTAACTTTTTGCAGTAACATCAACTTCAATTGAACCTCCATTGAGAGGCGCAGCAACGCGCACCGGGTATTAGCTAGTTATGAATAATAGTCAAATCAAAACTTAGAATAAAATTCCAATGCACTCAAGGAAACCTGGTAACAAGTGTGGAATATAATGTTGGAGCTTCAATGTTAACGTTTAATTCTCGAAAAACATACACTGGTGAATAAGTTACTGCTTTATAAAAACATAAAATTTTAAATTTTTAAGTGCTAATAGCCATTGAATGCAAAAAGTCTCAAATTTTTAATAAGCAAACTTAATGATGATTCTCGAGGATCTGCCCATCCCCCTCCTGTCCTCACCTTTCCATTTTTATAGGTTCTAGGAAATCAATAGTGAACAAAAACCAAAATTTTTAATTTTATAATGTTTAAAACTAAGAGACCGTTTCTTCAATTTAAAGAACCCCTTTCAAATTTCAGGAAAGCCTTTAACAAACGTTGAAATGTTAATAGGGATGGTATTCTAAGTATTGATTTCACTATTAGTCATAATTAATAAATTGATGAAATAATTAAATTATAATACTATTTATTTTATCAGTAAGAAACCGTATATAATTTTGAAAATGTGCTTGTTCTTGGTTTTTTTCATTACTTGTTTTAAATAATTTCGCAACCTTTACAATTTGATTATGCAGATTATGCTTTGATTCTAGTAAAAACGAGGAAAATTATAGTTGCCCTTGTCAACTTTTAGATACCCGTGCATACCCACTATGGTGTATAAAATAAACTGTAATTTACTTCTCTTATACATTTAACTCATTATCTCATAACTTTGACGTAAAAGAAAAAAAAAAAATTAACAAAAAAAAAAAAAAAAACAAAAAAAAAATAAAATTTTCCTTCATTGTCCCAGAACTTTAGCTTAATAAAAAAAAAAAATTAGCCAAAAAAAAAAAAGTCACAAAAAAAAAAACAACATTTCCATTCATTGTCCCATAACTTTAGCTTAAAAAAAAAAACAAAAAAAACAAAAAATTGGCCCACCCTAAAAGTCCGATGGTCCGAGTGATGTCCAACTTTGCCAAGTAACCTGCCCTATTACTTTACGTGCCCAATTTTAATTTTAACCTTGTAGCTTCATTAGATTCACAGTTATTGAATCGAAAACTTTGTATGCCAGCCCCCCAAAATGAGTCCGTAACATTTTGTAACTTCATATAAGTGCTCGATTCATTATATAAATAACCGTGTGTAATTTTTATCCTCGTAGTATAATTAGTTTTGAAAAAATTCATATTGGTGCAAATAAGTTGTATGGCAGCCCCCGAAAATGGGGCCCTAACATTTTGAAACTTCATATAAGTGCTTGATTCATTATATAACTAACCGTGTGTAATTTTCAGCCTCGTAGTATAATTAGTTTTGAAGAAATTAATATTGGTGCAAAGATGTTGTATGGCAGCCCCCCGAACATGGGGCCCTAACATTTTGAAACTTCATATAAGTGCTCGAATCATTATATAACTAACCGTGTGTAATTTTCATTCGCGTAGTATAATTAGTTTTGGAGAAATTCATATTGGTGCAAAGAAGTTGTATGGCAGCCCCGCGAAAATGGGGCCCTAACATTTTGAAACTTCATATAAGTGCCGGAGTCATTATAAAACTAACCGTGTGTAATTTTCATCCCCGTAGTATAATTAGTTTTGAAGAAATTCATATTGGTGCAAAAAAGTTGTATGGCAGCTCCCCGAAGCCTTGGTCCGATTTTAACCAAAAACAATAGGGAACCTAGAAAATGTCTAAAAATCACTTTGTGTGAATTTCAAGACTCTAGCCCTTTTAGTTTTTGAGTTATCGTGCTGACACACGGACGGACGGACGGACGGACAGACACACATAGCTAGATCGACTAATTGTTCGATTCTGAGCCGATACGTACCCTTGACACTATATCTAGCTCGTCTAGATCGATGCGTTACAAACGGAGGAGCAATTTTAATATACCCGATGTCATATAATGTATGCACGGGTATAAATAGTAGATTCACAAAAACAACAAATGACTCATATACCTAATTTCTTGTTGCATCTTAAAAATGTGAAGGTGAATAAATTATGTAGTTTACCTTTTGTATGTTTGGAATTTGATAAACCTGGTGAAGTTTTTTAATTTCAATTAATATTTTACGTACCTGTTTAAATTTTAAATTTATGTTTGTTAATAAAATATTTTAAATTTTTTTTATCTATATATTTTGTTTCAATAATGATCTATTTCTCCATCTATTAACTTTTTATATACATATTTTTAAAAAATGTTTAGATTTAAATCGAAATACTTATTTGTTACCAAAATTCTATAATATACCTACTCAACATGCATTTTATGGACATAAAAGTGTATTAAATAAATGTTGAGTTTCGAATTGAGTTTAGCATTCATCAAAATGCAAACTATAAATTTTATTTTTTAATTTTTTTTTTATTATACCTAATTAAATTAAAAAAAACTAGTATCGCCCTGTGCTCGAAATTCGAGCTTTATGTGTTTTTAAATTTACATAAAATATCTGTTTTGTGTACTTAATTTATATTAGACTAATTTTACTCGAAACTTATTTTTTTTTGTCCTATACATAATGTAATTTATGGCAACAATGTGGTCAACAATTCTTGCGTTTGAAATTTGCTTAAAAAAAATAATTTATTCAATTATAAAAAAGTTTGTATTTTGGAATTTTATTCCTGTAGCTTAACGCGCATAAATCGATTATAATTTTGTACAGTTATTACACAAAAAAAGCGATTTAAATTCTAAATATAAATAGTGTTCTAATATATAATGTTTTGAAAGTCAAGTAGCCAAAACTCGATTTAATGCTGTTCTACATATAGAAAAATGTACTTTTTTTTAAACATTTTAGTACGATTTGAACTATGTTGTATGTATTCCATATCCTAATTAAAAAGCTTATTCATAGAGCATAATATGTACAACAAAATTTACCATACCTATAATAATTCATAAGTTTAGTATTTCTGAAGCTGCCAGAAGTACAAAATAATCGTTAGGTTGACAGAAGTCGAGATTTTTTTTTAAAATCACAATTTTAAGATTTATAATATATCTACAATCCATTTTTAAATTTAGTAGCTACATAGGCAAGTAGGCACTACATTTAAATAATAAAATCTCAAATATTTACTACAAATGTATGTATGCAAAAAATGGTTCTGAATTCTTTAGTTTACTTTATATTATATCGATTTGTCTAGTTTATTTATTTATTTTTTTCTATGTATGGTCATGAGTCATGACTCATAAGTTTCTTCGAAGAAAAAACAAATGTTATTACTTGCGTTCCTATATGATGAGTAAACTACTCTTTTTTACTCTCTGCCAACTACACCACACCAGCTCTTGAAAAAGATTAGATGAGAGGAGTAGATAATTAAATAATTTTTGGCAGATAGCTTGAAATAAATTTTTCATAGTAGATGAATTTTCTTTTGAATAGGTTATTTTAAATCATATTTTTTATTTGATTAGCAATAACTCTTCCAATTTAAAAAATAGTCTTTATATATTTCAACAAAAAACCTTAATTTTTTCAGATTTTTTTCACTTAAATATTATTAACTTCACAAATGACAGATAGTGTTAAAATGTCAAATAATATGTAGGATAATTAATCTGACAATTTTATACTCCTGAAACAAAAATTAGCTTTCAACTTCTACCTACTCTTCATCAACAATTTTTGGTAAACGGAACGCATGCATTATGTAAAATTCGTGCTTTGTGTTAAAGTAAAACTAAAAAGAGTTTTTTATTATAAAAAAAAACATATGTTTAAAATGTGAAATAAACATTTCATTTAATAGGGCCTAAATTAACCTAAATTAAAACATACGACGTACAATTTTTATACGGTAGGCAATATGTCTATCTACATATCCGTAAATCGATACGCGCGTACATACAAAAATATTTATTTGAATGATTAAATTTAGTACAAAAATTTTTTTTTAATTTCATATAATAGGTACCTATTGAATTTTTTTCAGTATAAGATATTTTTTAAAACATAATCTTAGAAATATAAGAAAAACCAAAAAAAATATTTTTATACATTAGGTCAACTTGTAAATTTTAAAAATCAGAGTTACAGTACATCGCGTTACGCGTATTTTAGTTGTTTCATGTTAATTCATGTACCTATTTATTTGTAAATTTTTTGACAGAAATTGTACGCCGAACGCTTTTATAAGTGGAAGATTATTTTTTAGTTTTTTTTTTGCGAACATAATATAGTTATTTTCTATTATTTTAAATGAATTTTTTTTTAAAAAATAAATATTATTTAAAATATTTTTTTTTGAAAACTTAATCTTAGCAACATAAGAAAAAACAATTACAATATTTTTATACGCTTTGCCAACTTTTAAAGTTTAAAATTCCGAAGTACAGTACATAACATACCTACTTATTTCACAATTTTTTGACAGAAACTGCACTCCGCACACGTTTATTCTGGTTGATACCTAAAGAACACATAATTTTTTCAAAGAAATGTTATTTTCTTTTGTTTCTGCAAACATATTATAGGTATTATAATTATTTTGAATATATGTAATGTATTTTTAGCAAAAAAAAAGTGCCTATATAGCTTCACTCTGTCTGTTCGTCCGTCAGACCGTCCGTCCGTCCTTCCGTATGTTTACAAAACTTTTACAACGTTTGAAATAGAGTAAAGAAATTTTAACCACAGGTAGATATTACAGAAACAAATATTTCGTAGAAGAATTTTGTTCTGTAGCCCCACCCGTTACGGAGCTACAGCCCCCCAAAGTTGGAAAAAGCCCTATTTTTAAATTGTTATAACAAGAGTTTTGTTAAGAATATTTTCAATCTAAAACCGGCAAAAGGTAGCTGGTTTCATAAACTTTATAAAATTTTAAAAGGAAAAAGTTTAGGGTTGCCATACGGTAACAAAATTTACATTTAAGCAAAACTCAATTTTTGGCCTCATATATCTTCTAAACGGTTCAAGCTAGGACCTTGAAATTTGGGAGAAGTTAGGTCCTTTGAAATTAGTAGGAGTCAGTTAACAAAATTTTTTTTCACGTCCCCTGTTTAGGAGCTATAAGGGCTCGAAACTTGAAATTTTGCAATTTTCAAACACCTGTAAAACCTGAACACGTACTCAAATTTTTTTTTGGTAATGTACAAAATTTAAAAGTCTTTAATTATATTTCAACAAGTGTCAAATGTTTTTCTTAATTTTAAAGGTTGCCGAAGCTACAGCCCCCTCAAATTGTAAAAAATCCCTATATTTAAATGAGTATAACTAGAATTCTGTTAACTGTATTTGCAATCTAAAAACGGTATAAGAGAGCTGCTTTTATGGGCTTCACAAAAGTATAAGGCTTATATGTATAGGGTTGCCATACGGTACTAAAATATACAATTAAGCAAAACTCAATTTTTGCAAAATTTTTGGCCCGACATATATTCTAAGCGGTTCAAGCTAGGGTCTTGAAATTTTGGGAGGAATTTGGTCCTACGAAATTAGCCAGTTGACAAAATTTTTTTGTCACTTCCTTTGTTTAGGGGCTATAAGAGCTCGAAAATTGAAATTTTGCTATTTTTAAACACCTTTAACTTGAATACCTTTTCAAATTGTTTTTTACAAATATACAAAATTTACAACTGCAGCATTATATTTCGTAAAAGGTTTTTCTTAAATTTTAAAGGGATTCTTTAAATTGAAGAAATTGACTCTTAGTTTTAATCATTTTTGCTTAGATAATAAAATTCTAGGTAAAATTCCAAATTTTGGTGGAGTTCACAATTGATTTCCTAGAACCAAAAAAATGGGAGGATGAGGACAGGAGGAGGGTGGGCAGATCCATCATAAGTTTGCTTTGCAAAAATTTGGGAACATCTCCATTGAAGGGCTACTAGGTCTTATAAATTAAAACTTTTATGGTTTTATAAAACAGTAACTTCTTAACCAGTGTAAGTTTTTCCAAAATTAAACGTTAATATTGAAACTCCAACATTACATTTCGCACTTATTAACAGGTTTTCTTGTGTGCATTTAGGTTATATTCTAAGTATTCACTATTAGTTATATATATGCATAATAAATTAATAAAATAATTAAATTATAATATTATCATTTATTTTTATATATATTTTTATAAAAATAATTGATAAAATACTCAGTAAGAAACTGTATATGTTTTGGAAAATGTGCTTTTTAAAAACTCTTGGTTTTTTTCCTCACTTGTTTAAAAAAATATAGGTATTTTAAAAAACAGTAGTAAATGTGAGGTACAGTAAGTTATTCTCATGTAATATCATGTACTTAACTAATAAAATAAAACTTTTTGTTAGCTATTATACACTTTAAGCGTTGATTTTGATTAGGCCCTAAGGAACAATTTATTTAAATTACAAATTATTTGTTTAAGAAAGATTTTTCGTTTTTGAAATTTTACAAACATATTTTATAACAACTTTTCTTATACAGCTCTCATTTTATTATTATAAAAAACTTAACAAAAAGCAACAACAATGTACGAAGTAGCAAAAAAAAACATACAGTAATTTTCGCTTATAACGACCATGATGGCACGGAAAATATTCGTTATAATAAACGAATGTCGTTTTAAAAGAATGCTGTGAATTTTGAAAAATTAGTATAAAAATTAACCATTGTAGAATGTGCTATTTCTAGAATTTAAAAATAAAAATACTTAATTAATCACCAAACAACATTATTAGATATAATAAGTTTAAATAAAAGAAATATGAATGTAATAAAGAACTTACATTTTTAGGTAAAATTTAATTCTTTGGTAAAAAGTGTAACGTTTATTATAATTAAAATTGAACAGAGTTCGTTATAAATGAAAACTACTGTATTCTACTGTATTTCATTTCGAAAGGAACTTATTTTTTTTCAACGGAATTTTAGAGAGATAAAGAAAAAAAAAACAAAAACAAAACAAAAAAAATTTCAATCTTCTTGTTCATTGAACATTTGAACGAAACAGAAAAAAGAAAGACATAAGTCGGCGCATAATATTAATTTTTCATAAACCGCAACTTTGAACCGCGTGACCGTTAAATTCAAATTTACGTTAATTTAAGACGGATTTTCACATGTGATATGAAGACAAAAAAAACCTTTCTTTTGGTTGTTGTTTCATTAAAATTGGTCTTATAGTTTACCCTGATAAGGGATGTTTATATTTGTATGGGAAAAAATAAGCCGATTAAATATTATGATATAATATTTCGTTCGATTTCTATGGTATTCCACTTGGCTTTATCAGAGATGAGGGAAACTTTGAAATTGCTTTGATTACATTGCTTGTTTTATTTGCTTTTCAATTTATGATATTTAATTTTCTAAAATAAAACACATCCAACAAAACATTAATATTTTATTTTTTTATAATTGAACACATCTAACAAAACACATTTAATTGAATGCGTTTGTTACACCTCATTTCCTGGACAAATATATTAATATTAATAAAACGCTAGGTGCTGCTGCTAACTCCCATGCCCTAAACTAATTATCAAAAGTAACATTTAGAAAACTTGAAAAAAAATTTAAAAAAAAAAAATTTTTGGGTATAAGAAAAATTATTAATTAATTAATTATCTAATAACTTTATTAACAATAAATTTAAATTCAAAATAATATAAAAATATATAATAAAACAATAAAAAAAACAAAAAAAAAAAAAAAATGGTTTCATGTGAAGGGTGTAAAAAGGTAGTAAATGCTAAATCCAAGGCAATTAAGTGCAAATTATGTACGAGATGTTTTCATACAAATTGTGCTTTGGTATCGGATGATTTTTACAAATTGGTGAAAGCTGGAAGTGCCAAAAATGTCCCTCGCAGCTCAATGAATCCATTATTCATCAGGAGGCTACTGATGAAAAGAAACAACACATTTGGATGAATTAAGAGCTGAGTTATCGTCTTATAATTTCTCAAATTGCACTATGGAAAATATGGCTGAGTACTTAAAAGCAGTTACTACAGCTATATTAGATGTACATAAGGAAATACGTTCCTCACAAATGTTTTTATCAGATAAAATAGATAAAATTTTTGAGGAAAATAGAGCATTAAAAATGGAAAACAAGCACTTAAACACAAAAATATTTAACATAGAAGACCATTCAAAAATGTTGGAAGAAAAAATTAATAAAATGGAGATGACTCTGGACGAACCACTCCAGAATGAGCGTAGGAACGATATTGTTATTGTTGGCCTGCCACCGAAATTATCAACAACACATTTTGGTGATATTTTTAATAAACTGGGTGTTCAGGGGGCAGATATAAAAACAATCACACCATTGATAAAAAAACAAGAAGGGAAAGGTCTCTTAAAGCTCTTTCCAACGGTATATAATAAGTATGGCATATGTTGACAAATAGCCCCACCAGAGAACATAAATGCAAAAATGACGCAACAATTTTATTAAAAAATACATTTTCATACTTTATTTGTCATAAATTTATTTTGCCTTTTTGGCAAATTTAAAAATGTAAGAATGCATTTTAGGTTTGGATACAATATTGAGTTTGGTTCTGACAATTTGTTTTGAGGGATTTTGGAGGTGACAACCTCAAAGTTTTAAAATTTTTTTTATTTAAATATGTATGTAAAAATATAATTAGAAAGGCCCTTAGGCTACAAAATCAGAATTATGCGCTTTATCAGATTATAAGAATCTGAATTAGGAGGATTTTAGAGTTGCATTTAAATTCAGGATTGCCGCTTTTTCCAGAATATTTATATATGTATATGTATATCAAATATTAGAAGAGATTTTAGAGGCGGATTCTAAATGAAGATTACCGCTTTTTCCAGAATATTTATATGTCTATATAATAATATATATATGTAATAATATATATGTATGTTAGTTCCTCAATCAGAAGGGATTTTATAGTTAGTTTAAAATTTGTGATAGCAGATAGGGATTATATTTTTATTTCATTATTTTAACTAAAGATAACTTGATAACCTTTATAATAAATGGAATTTGTATTCAAAACTTAGCGGAATGTCGTAATACGTAGTGTCTGAAAAAAAAATCTACTAAAATATAAATTTACATTATGCACATAAATATGTAGGCATTAATCAGTATATAATTAAAATGGCGCCGTGTAATAAAGCCATACGAAATAAAGCCATCAAATGACATTCAAATGCGAAATAAAGCCATATCGCCAATTTTTTCGCGTATGGCTTTAATTCGCATTCAATTGCGAAATAAAGCCATATGGCTTTATTTCGCATTTAAAAATGTAATTTTATTTGTGAAAATAGAAGCAATTTAATTTTTCAAACTTTTTTATTTAAATAGTTAGGAAGGAGTTTTAGAGTTGGTTTCAAAAGCAGGGTTTTACACTTTTTCCAGAATATTTATATATGTGTATATGTGGGATTCTCAATTAGGAGGGATTTTAGAGTTGGATTCAAAAGCAGGATTGCCGCTTTTTCCAGAATATTTATATATGTGTATATGTGGGATTGTTAGTTGGATCCCAAAGCAGGGCTTTACGCTTTTTCCAGAATATTTATATATATGTGTATATGTGGGATTCTCAATTAGGAGGGATTTTGGAGCTGGATTCAAAAGCAGGCTTGCCCCCTTTTCCAGAATATTTATATTTATTAATTAGGGTTGATTGTTTTTTGTATGAAGTAGCTATGCCGAATTCTCATACCATTCTTTTCATTATAGTGTTGGATTCAAAATCTAGTTTCAATAATTGGTTTAGCGGGGGTTCGAAGGCGGCAGCCCCCGTAATGAAAATATAATATTATTTAACATGTTTTATTACAGTGTATTAAAAAAAATTAGGAACTTCTTAATTTTTTGAATGAATTAGGTATCCGAATTCTTATACCATTCTTTTCATTTTAGTGTTAGAATTTGTATCAATTTTACTATATGGCTTTATTTCGTAAAATTTTAGAAAATGATATGATATGTCATACGTAAAAAAATTCTCGATATCGCATTTGAATGCGAAATAAAGCCATATCATTTTCTAAAATTTTACGAAATAAAGCCGTATAGTAAAATTGATGCATTTGATCCAGAAACTGGTGCCCATACTCAACATATAGAAAATTCATGGAAGTACCTAAAAAGCCATTTATGTCGGGGTGGGATCCGAAAAAATGTTATGGATCTGCACCTCTGTGAATTTTTATGGCGAAGGGAAGCCAAGGATAAAAATGAAGATCCATTTACAAAATTAATAGTCGACATTAAAAATTTATACTGTGGCTGAATAAAAAAAAAAATTGAATTAACTTAAAAATAATGTTTTTTTTCTTAAATTTTTTCCCATGTATTATTGTTCTATAAAGCATTAATAATAATTAATAAAACGTTATACAGGTTGTTGGAACAGTATAAGCGTAATTTTATATCCAACTCAAAACCCTGTCAATCTTCAAAATCTTAGTATATAAATATTCTGGAAAAAGCATATAATTCTGACTTTATAACCAACTCTAAGGTCCTTTCTAATTATATTTTTACATACATATTTAAATAAAAAAAATTTTAAAACTTTGAGGTTGTCACCTCCAAAATCCCTCAAAACAAATTGTCAGAACCAAACTCAATATTGTATCCAAACCTAAAATGCATTCTTACATTTTTAAATTTGCCAAAAAGGCAAAATAAATTTATGACAAATAAAGTATGAAAATGTATTTTTTAATAAAATTGTTGCGTCATTTTTGCATTTATGTTCTCTGGTGGGGCTATTTGTCAACATATGCCATACTTATTATATACCGTTGGAAAGAGTTTTAAGAGACCTTTCTAATGGTATAATAATAATACAGGGTGTTTTTAAAAATTTCACAGTTATAGTAGTTTTTTTGAAAGTTTGATTTTTTTTTTTTTTTTTTTAAATTTTCACTTTAAATTGCAATATCTCAAAAATGGTAGCACCGATCCAGATGAAACAAGATGTTTATGAAAGACAATATCATGCCCTACAATATTGTAAGATGTTGGTTCCAGTTTATAGACTAACAGGAAAAATATAACATTTTAATAAAAATGCTACAAAATCTTAGGAACATTTTGTAATGCATTTTTCGACCACTAGATGGCGCCATCGCCACTAATGGTATATATATTCGAAAACTTTGAGATATTTAGTACCGTTATGTGATGACGTCATCTTGATAGCTCACAACCCCTTTCCGGAAGTTTCACCGAATATTTAAGGTTAACTAAATCAGATAAAAACACAAATATTGAAACAATGACAATATTTGTCAAGTTCTTAAAAATTATTAATTCTAATTCATTTTTTCTTTTATTATATACATTTTATTTTTATTCCATTAATATATTTAATTTTCAACAAGTGAGGTTACTTAAATTAAATAAAGAAAAAAATATTTTCTTATTAACACAAATTCTATATTATATAAACACAATTAAATATTATATAAATAATAAAAACAACAAACTTTTTAATTTACAAAATTTAAATTATAAAAATACAATATTTAAAATGTTATTAAATTTTATAATAATTATTATATCTAATATTTCTATTTTGATTTCTGACAACTGGAATTTTTTTTGTCTCAACATTGTACGTCATAGAGTGCGTTCATTCAACTCTCACTTCTGTCAAATTGAATCTTTTTTAAACCGGATAATTTACAAATTAATTTTTCTCTTAATCTTTTTCTTAATTATAATTATTTTTTACTTTAGCCAATATTTGTTTTTACTAAATTTGTTTTTATATCTTTCTTTAAATTATGTAGTTATCATAGGTGAGAAGATCAATATCATAATTCAAAAAAACTCCAACTTATTTATATTCACACAAGTTTTGTCTTTGTTATATGTTACACGCGTCAATATGCGGGTACGTAATCAATTTAGTATAATAATCAAAATAATCAACATCAATATCAATATAAACATTATTCTTATTTTCTCTAATATACACTCGAACTTTCTAACTTGTAATAATTATATTAATCTGATTAAGCAGATAAATTGCTTTTTTTATTTTTTATTTTTTTTCTTTTTTTTGTATTAATGAGAAATCATTCAATCTCATTATATTCCTTGTTTTTTCATTTTATTTATTATTATAGTATTATAATATATTTTACAATTAATGGAGTTAAATGACGTTGAAAATATTGAGAAAAGTGTAAAGGTTGAATGTTTTTCAGATCTAGTAAATAATGCAAATTTCCACTCTAAAATTAAAAATAACTTCAACATAATATATTTAAATATACAAAGTCTGCGTAATAAACTTAGAATTATTGATAGAATCTTATAATCGGGATGTACATATCATTGTATTAACTGAAATCTGCATAGGTGAACAAGAAAATCAATTCTTTAATATACCTTGCTATACACCCTTCTTCTCGAATAGGAAAACCTTATACGGTGGAACGGCTATATATGTTAAGAATACTATAAGCTGTTCTTTAATTTTAGAAGAAGAGTTTAATAAATCGAGTTTCCTGGTGATAAAAATGTTAAAGAATAATTTTAACATAATATCGGTATATAGATCTCATGATACACGGGTAAACGAATTTATACATAGGTTGGATGAAATAACCTCACAATACAATAACTCCTTAATACTTGGTGAATTTAATCTAAATCTTTTACACACTCAGAGTCGGGAAATTAATAATTATATCAATACGTTGCAGAGTAATGGCTACATAATCTATAACAAAATTTGCCCAAATTTCGCTACTAGGCTAGGAAGCACCAGTGTATCCATAATTGACCACTTTATTACCGATCTTCTTCGATACAAATATTACTTTTATCTAATGGACACCACACTCTCCGATCATAGAATGTTTTTTATAAGTATGTGCTGGGAACCTATCGTAGAACGTAAACCGACGTATAAGACTGTAGTAGATTATAATAACTTAGAAACTGCGGATATTTGGAGTAGGTTAGATTCGTACATGAACTTTGACGAATTATTAAATGACTTGAGGCAAATTATTACACATAATACTAAGATTATTACAGTAAGAAATAATAAGAAAAAGCATGAATGAATGACGGATGAGATAATGACCAAAATGAGAATAAGAGACTCATATTATAAATACTCAAAAAAATATAAGGGTAATCAAAGAATTTATGAGTTATACATGAAGTATAGAAAGGAAGTTATCACTCTTATTCGTGAAGCAAAAAAAAAATTCTGTTCCGATACTATTTTACAAAATCCTGGTAATAGCAGAAAACTATGGGCTCTGTACCATAAAGTTATCTTTAATAGGGACTCGAATGCTTCGAGGTTTAGTATTAAGGTCTTAAACACAGAAAATGGACCTATTATGGATGAAAATCTCATTTCGGAAACAATGAATACGTACTTTACTAATGTAACAGCAGAATTAAACATCCCAACGGGCCCTATTAACTTTGAATATATTGATTCATTCTCAAGGACGATTCATAACAACCTTGAGTTAAAACCCACCAATACCGAAGAAGTTACTGCGGTCATTAGTAAACTAAAACCCGCAGCTGCTACAGGATTCGATAATATTTCCACGAAATTTATAAAGAGATTCTGTCTTAAATTATTTCCAGTGATAGCAAAACTCATTAATTTATCGTTTCAATCAGGAACGTTCCCGGATTCACTTAAGGTAGCAATAGTAAATCCCGTCTTTAAGAGTGGTAACTCAACGGATCAGTCAAATTACCGTCCTATATCGGTCCTTAATTCAATATCAAAGGTTTTTGAAACAATTATTAAAATTAGGTTATCAGATTTTATTCATACTAATAATATATTACATCAGGAGCAGTACGGGTTTGAAAAATTCTCTAACACAACATCGGCATGTTTGAGCTTAATAGATTTTATAACAAAGAACTTAGATAACGGTAAATATGTGTCATGTATCTTCTTAGATTTGCAGAAAGCGTTCGATTGTGTTGACCACGACATACTGTTAAGAAAGGTGTCTAACTTGGGGTTCAATTCGACCCAAATCTCGTTCTTAAAGTCATATCTGACTGGTTGCAACCAGATGGTTAGGATCGGTAATGTTCTTAGCTCTGAAGGTTTAATTAAAAGAGGTGTTCCACAAGGTTCTATCTTAGGGCCGGATCTTTCAAACTCTATATGAATGACATCTGCAGTTTAAACTTAACGGGTTCAATACAATTATATGCAGATGATGCTGTCCTGAAATATGCCGCAAACAGCAATGACCAACTTCAGGATGACATTCAAAATGATCTGCGAATATTGGAGGAGTGGTTGAGAAACCACCGATTGTTATTGAACACTAAAAAAACAAAATTACTGCTACTGGGGAATAGAAAGTACACCAACTTTTCCGTCACTTTTAATGGAACGGTATTAGAAACAGTAGAAAATTTTAATTACCTCGGTCTAATAATCGATAGAAAGCTGAAATGGAACGACCATGTTGAACGTCTAATTAAAAAAATCACCCCATACTTGTTTCTGATACGCAGACTACGTAAATTTCTACCGAAAGAAGCTCTTAATCAGATTTATACTTCATATATTCAATCAAACATAGTTTACCTAATTCCAATATGGGGCAATGCTAACCAATCCATTATAGACAAGTTAGATAAGGTACACAAAAAAGCCATTAAACTGTTAAATTTCTACCCACCTACTCACCCAACAAATTTACTGTACACAGGAAAGTATATAAGCATAAAAAATATAACTAGAAAGGAATTATACTTAACAGCCTTCAAAATTGTAAACAATTTAATAAAACATAACTTAATTCTTAACAGAATGATACATATTCACGGTCACAATACTAGAAATAGATCGAATTTTTATCTTGTTCAGGACAAATAATCAGAAAAACGATTGCCTTTATACTTGTTTGAAAATATTTAATCAATTACCAACCGATTTAAAAGAAATAACAAGTATTTCCTCTTTCAAGGACAAAATAATCGAATATATTTTAAATAACTAACAATTATTACCACATTATCATTACCAATATCTTTTATGCAGCAAAAACAAAATAAAGCAAAAAACAGAATAGAAGAGAAAAAAAAAAAAAAAAAAAAAAAAGAATAAAACTTTTTAAATAAATGAATTATTATTTTCCATCTTTAAATTTTTTTTTTTTTTTTTTTATTTTTTTATTTTATTATTTATTTGTATATATTATTTGTAAGTAATATTATTCTATCTAATACAACACTTTGTCATTTGATAAACTATGAAATCAATCAGCTTAAGCTAAGATCAATAAAAAAACAAGAATTTATAATATAAGTATATAAGAAAGTGTAACACTGAAGTTTTGTAAATAAATAAAGAAAAAAAAAAAAAAAAAAACTATACATAAGAAGTGAATTGGTTGGGTGGTTTAAGGCGGTGGCGAAAAATTATTTTTTATATTGTGTTTTAGGTTGTTAGGTTTAATTTCAATCCAGGACAAAATTTTTTTAAAGTTTTTTTTTTAATGTAATTAAATTAAATTTTAAAAGAAAAATACGTCTTATATGAAAATATCATGAAATATAATATTAAAAGTAAATATCAGTAAATATCATATTATAAAATCTATTTGACAAAAGCATTAAAATTAAATAAAAAATTTTAACAGAAAAACAGGCTTTCTCCCTAGTACAAAAATATAAATATTAAAAATTATAGTCGATTTCAAAACCAGAGTCTCAAAAATTTGTTTAGCGAGGGTTTGGGGACGGCACTACGGAAACCTCTACAGACTATATGAAATTAATTGTTGTTGAAATATTTCATATACCTATATTTTATAGTTTAATAGTTAAATGACAAAACAAAATAAAATATTTATATCTACTAATTATGTATGTGTACACACAAATTTTATTTTTATAAGTACCTGTAAAATTGAAAATAAAACCAAATAAGTGAATTATGACTTTTTTCAGGAAAAATTTTAAATTGCTTTGGTTACTTTGCTTGGTTTATTTACTTTTCAAAGCAAAGCAAACCGAACACCAAAGTGTACATTGAGCCTATACCATTAATTCTGTATTTCACTGAAAATTAATATTTACAACAGGAATGGTCCTGTAAAGCATACTATCTATTTTTAATACTAAAATGTTTTACTATTTATTTAAAATTTCTAGAGAAACTTCTGGGATTTTTAAAACTGAATAGAACTAATTCATAAACTAAGAAAAGGGTTTATTAACTATGGTATTGTGTTTGTAACCACCTTAAAGAAGCGAGGTAGATATGGAAAAGTATTTATATTTGCGATCAGCGTGATTTCTTGAGTCGAAATAGCCATGTCCGTCCGTCCGTCCCTCCGTAGGCACGATAACTCAAAAACTTATGTAGCTATCTTGTTGCAATTTTAACTGTAGGTTACTAGGACTTAAAGTACGCTGAGAATTGCATATAGGCGAAATCGGCCCAAGGGTTCGGATTCTGGACCTTTTAATCGTTCTAAGGGTAAACGAACATATAAAAAAAATCAGGATAACTCAACTAATGTCGCTACCTTCATGAAATTTGTGCTGTAGGTTACTAGTAATGGGACTATGGCGGAGATTGCGTCGGGATCGGACCATGGGTTCGGATTTTACAAGTTTTTGATCGAATTTAGGCCAAACAAACATAATTCCGAAAGCAATGAAAATAGAATCTTCAAATTTGGTATCAGTGTTCCTATTCCAATGTCTTTCGAGTCCTTGAAATTTGGGAACAATTGGAGTGGTTGGTCGGGGACCATCCACACAGTTCTGAACCCTTAAAGCATAACTTAAAAACACCATAACTCAAAAACTAATGACGCTCTTTTGATGAAATTTAAATTCTAGGTTACTAGTAATGAAAGTAATATGGGAATTGATTCTAGAAGCATTTCATCGAATTGGCGCCAAACGAGAATAATTTCAAAACCAAGAAGATAGAGCCTTATAGTTGGGGCACAGCTGTTTCTTCTTATTTGTTTTGTGCACTTGAAATTTTTGATGAATTGGAATAGCGGTTTGCGTAGCACCCCTACTACTCACAAGATCTTAAAGCATGTATTCGAAATTAATAAAGATAGAAACTTCAAATTTGATACACTATGTCCTAATTTTTGTTCTTATTTAAAAGGCTAAGAATTGTACTATAAAACATATTATATATATATAATATATTTGTTTAGAATGAGGTGTAACAAACGCATTCAATTAAATGTGTTTTGTTAGATGTGTTCAATTATAAAAAAAATAAAATATTAATGTTTTGTTAGATGTGTTTTATTTTAGAAAATAAAATATCCAAAATTATCATAAGCAGGCCAAAAAATATTTTATTTATTTTTAATAAAAATAAAATATTTTTTTTTTGAAACTAAATTTATGTTTTAGTTTATGAATTAATTCATTTCAGCTTTAAAAATGATGATTTTCTGGAAATTTTAAATAAATTTGTAAATAAAAATTAAGAAGACTATGCTTCACATTATTCATTTGTTTAGAAAGTTTTAATTATTTTCAGTGAAAATCTGAAATAAGGGCGAAAGCCCAAAGTACACTTTGATGCATTGCTTAATTTGCTTTAGAAAATAAACCAAACAATGTATCAAAGTAATTTCAAAGTTTCCCGCATCTCGCCCTCAACTCTCCCACATCTCGCTCTTAACTTTGCCTCATCTATCTCATTATGTATATACAATATTTAAAATGTTAAGTAGGTACATTTTAGAATGTTAGTAACAAACAAGTATTTCGATTATGTTCAAAGGAAACAATATAGAATGTATAGCAACATTTTTAAAAATAAGTCGAATATTTCGAGAATGTCAGCAACAAAGATTTGAATCTACAAAGGAAAGAATATAGAAAGTATAAAAACATTTTTTAAAAATTTATATACAAAGCATTAATAGATGGAGAAATAAATCATTATTGAAACAGAATAAACCAATAAAAAAATTTAAAATCTTTTATTAATTTATTTAATTTAAGCAAGTACGCACTTAAATAAAAAAGAAATATTAATTGAAATTAAAAAAAAAAAATTATACCAAGAAGGGATTTGAACTAACAACATTTTATAAAATATGAAACATACAAAAAGCAGACTACCTAACTTATTCATCTTCGAGTTTTTAAGATACAATAAGAAATTATATGAGTCATTTATTTATTTTTTGTGTTATTATTACTAGAATCGAAGCATAATATGCGTTATACAAAATGTAGCGGTTGCAATTTTATTTAACATCCATTTAACATAATGTACATAATGAAATTAGAAATAGTTCTCAATTAGAAAAAGTTCTCTTTCAATTGACCTTCCGTCATTCTGTGACGAGCCAACAGCTAGTGTATTATATTTTATAAATTAAAAACGAAATATTTTTTTAATAAACACCGAAATTTTGTTTGGTAATAATTTTTATTACATCATATCTATATTTTATTGAATTAGTACAATAGGTAATATATAATTAAGAAATTGTGTGCGATACTTGTAGTGAAATTGTAAAATTTATTTTTATATTTAAATGAATTATATGAAAAGTTCTAAATTTGTAATTGTATTTTAGAAATACATTTATTGCATATTTGAATTATTAAATTTTGTGATAAAAAGAAAATGAAAGCATTAATGATTTTAAGTAACATTAAAACCATCAAATTATATAAGCATCAAATTATATATTATTACAAATTAATATTTCTTTCGAATAACTTTGAGTTTAATTATGTAAAACATTAAAAAATAAGTAAATTAAGAATAAATTTACAAATTATCTAAAATTGAAATAATTAATCAAGGGTACTAAATCATTCAACACTAAATGTACTCCAGCTAAAAAGAAGTAATTGCTGCAGGTGTGTAAAATTTTGTTGAATTGGATAAAAAATTTTAAATATGTAATTTTGTAATTGCATTTTACGAAGACTTTTTAATATTTTTGAATTGATTAAATATTTAGAATATGTTTTTAGTATTATAAAGTTAATTTCGTTGTTAGCTATGTCTTACGATCAAACTAATAAAAGGTTTTATTGTTTTAAAATGACTTATGGACTTCCCATTAAATTTGAACCAAATAGGTGTAGAGTATTTCTAAGTCGGCTACACCGACTTACTCTTTCTTTACTTGTTTTTTTTTTTTTAAATAATCACTTATTCATTTCCTAATGGAATCGCATGCTAAAATGTCCACCCTGTTAAATAAAAGTAGAAACATTGTCGTCAAAACTACTTCGTAGGTTATTTGCATATATTTGTTGTTTTTGTGAGCCAGCCCAACTTCTTTCTCTGTGGGTCATGTTTAAAGAACAAATGATTAAGGATTTAATTAGAAACTATAATGAATGTGAATCGAAACTATAACGATTGATATGGCGTTGTCTGAATTAGAAACAATTTTTTATGATAATGGTTTAAAATGTGCAATTTTAGGTCTGCTTTCTGTTAATTCTGGAGTACTTTTTTCTGAAATAAATTTATGAAATGAATCTATAAATGAATGAAATAGTTTGGTTGAAAAAATGAATGCAAATATGAATGGAGAACAAAAATTGGTTAATTTTCTTTTGCTATTAGGTAATAATGAGGTTCCCATTATATTGAGTGAAGACATTATTAAAATACCCCTAATAAATTAATAACAGATCAAAAATAGTTTTTAGACTTCATTAATACGAAGCGGAAATCCAAGTTCAATGTTTTAATATAATGTTTTTTCTTCTCCTAATGTAATTTCTTTGCAGATTGCTTTCAAAGAGTTTATAGGACTTTAGATTCGCCCATCAATTTTGTTTTTTCTAAATCCCTTAATAGATCTAATTCAATTATTGCAGATCTATATCTTTCGGAAAACGAAATATTTGAAGCAATTACCAACGTCAATACCACCTCGTCTTTTACATAACTGTGCCATATACTTGACAAAACTTTTTTTCTGTTCAGATTGAAACATTTTTCCGTTTGCGTGGAAATCTTCTTTTTTGACCCCCATTTATAAAAAGGGTGACAAAGCTTCCGTCGATAAAAACCGTGGTATAGCAATCCAATCAACTATTCTAAAACTGTTCGAAAACATTTTAGTCAGTATAATAACACCCGTCATAAATTTTAGGATTCATAAACTTTTCAGGATTCTTTGCTGTGCATTAGTTGAATGATTTCATGCTATTGTATGATTTAGTAGCCTTGATTAATTATTTCAATTTTAAATAATTTTTAAAATCATTCTCATTTCATAATGTTTTATATAATTAAATTTTTAATATTTTAATTCTTTTAATTTGAAAAATTCTGGTTAAATTTAATTTAAAAATTTTTAGGAATCCTATTTAGTTTTCCTTGAAATATGACGTGATCCAGATTACAGGTATGAAAGATTTATTTCAGATCGAAATATTGCTATTAGAATTGGTTAATACTCATTTTTTATATTTATGATAAGGAATTTTGAGCAGTTCTGTTATGAATAAGTATTACAATCATAATGATGCTGTTATCTAATTTTATTAAACTAAAATTTTCATTAAACTCCCACTAATTTTCATTAAACTAAAGTTTTTCGAAAGAAATATTAATTTGCGATATTATATATATAAAGGTTTATAAAATGGTTTTTAATGTAAAGTAAAAACATTAATTCTTTGATAAACTTTTTATCACAAAATTTAATAATTAACATTTTTCAGAATTGAAATTAATTTTAATTCTTAGTATATGTACCTATTGGAAAAGCTTATAAATGCAAAATATGCAATAAATATATTTCTAAATACAATGAAAAATTAAAATTTTTCATAATAAAAAATAAAAATAAATTTTGCATACATGCAGCAAATATCTTTGAATAAAATTCAAGTATCGTAAGCAATTTTTTAATTATATATTACCTATGGTAATAATTCAATAAAATACATGATAAAATAATAATTAAAAAAAAAAAATTTAATCGTTTATTCAAAAAATATTTTGTTTTTAATTTATAAAATATAATACATAATATGTTTAATTGTAAAATTCTAAGCCTTTTAATAATATAAAATTATTAAATAAGAACGGAAATAGGAAAAAACCCTATGTATCAAATTTAAAGTTTCTATCCTTATTAATTTCGAAGATAAGCCTTTTAATTTTGCGATTTCTTAGGAGGTGCCTGAACTACCACTACAAATAAGTCAAAATTTCGAGGAAAGAAGGGAAATAGGAAAAAACACCATTATGCCAAATTTATCGCTTGTATATTTATTTGAAGTTACTATCTTTATTAATGTCTAATAAATGTTTTAAGGTCTTGGGAATATTGGGAGAGGTACGGAAACCCCAATAACAATTCATCCAAAATCTCACGGACACAAAGCAAATAAAAGAAACACCTGTGCCCCAAACTTTAAGATTCTATCTTCTTGGATTCAAAATTATGCTACGTTGGCCTCAACTCGATCAAAAGCTTCTAGAATCCGAACCCATTGCCGATTTCAACCATAAACAATCCCAGCGGTACCTTTATTACTAGTAACCTAGAATTTAAATTTCATCAAAAAAACGTCATTAGATTTTGAGTTATTGTGTTTTTTAGATATGTGCTCGTTAGTCGTTGAACCGATCAAAGTGTCCCAACCCGAAACCATGGTTCGATATCGCCCATATGCAGTACCTACCTTACATTCAATACTATTTAACCCTTGTACCAAATTATAACATGCTATCTTTTTTTTAAGTTACTATTTTTAATAATTCCGATGATAAGCTTTTAAACCGTGGGAGGTCTAAGAAAAGTGCTGAACCACCATTCCAAAAGATACCAAATTAAGGGGACACGCAGAAAATAGTAAAGAATACCCTTTTGTCAAAATTAAAGCTTCTACATTTGTTTCAAGTTACTTTCTTTATTAATTTCTAAGATATGCTTTAAAGTCTTCGGAAATGTAGGGATTATCCCAGATCGAATACTCCAATTGTTTCCAAATTTAAACCCTAAGGAAATAGATAGGAGCACCAGTATAACAAATTGTTTTTCATTGGTTTTGGAATTATGCTCGTTTGGTGTAGATTCGATAAAAAAGTTCAGGAATTCGAACCCATTATCCCATCTCGACCGTTCGCAATTCTTGCTGTAGATTCATTACTACAGCAAAAATTTCATCGAGATAGCATTATTTTTTGTTGAATTTTCGTGATTTTGGATATATGTTCGTCAGACCTTAGAACGATTAAAAGGTGCAAAATCCGCATTCATGGAACGATTTTTCCCTTATGCAATATCCGCCGTACTTTCATTACTGATAACCTAAAGTTAAAATTTCATCGAGAAAGCTTTAGTTCGTTGTTTTTATTCTACACTTCATTAGCTTTTGAGTGGTCGTGCCTTCGATCGAACGAACGGACGGATGGATATGGCTAAATTGACTCTGGAGGTCAAGCTGATCACAAATATTTATATTTTTACATATTTAGCTTGCTTCCGGTAGGTGGTTACAAACAGTATACCAAAGTTAATATACCTTTTAACTATTTCATAGGTATAGGTGTATAAATAATGGTTTTTAAAAACAAAATTTAATAATCAAAATATGCAATAATTGTATTTCTAAAATAGATTTCTAAAGACAATAAGATTTCTAAAATACAATTAAAAATTCAAAACTGTTCATATAATTCATTTAAATATAGAAATAAATTTTACAACTTAAGTATCGTACACAATTTCTTAATTATATATTGCCTATGGTAATAATTCAATAAAATATAGATATGATATAATAAAAATTAAAACCAGAAAAAATTTCGTCGTTTTTTAAGAAAATACCTATTTTATTCGTAATTTATCAAATATTAACATGATTTGTTTTAAAGTAAAATTCTTAGCCTGTTAAGAATATAAAAGTGTTAAATAAGAACGGAAATAGGAAAGAACCCTCGTGTATCAAATTTGAATTTTTTATCTTTATTAGTTTCATATATAAGCTTTAAGGTCTTCGGAGTAGTGGGGTGGGACGCAAACCGCTATTTCAATTCATCCAAAATTTCACGTACACAAAACAAAAAAGAAGAAACACCGGTGCCCTAAATATAAGATTCTATATTTTTTGGTTTCGAATTAATACTAGAATTGAGGCCATTCGAACAAAAGCTTCTAGAAACCGAACTCATTGTCCGAACTCAACCAGAACCTATTTGCATGATACTTTCATTAGAATTTAAATTTCGTCCAAATAACGTAATTAATTTTCGAGTTCCAGAAAGTTTCAGAATCCTAAACCATGATAACATTTCGCCCTTATGCAGTCCCCGTCATACTTTCAATTCTAGTTAACCCTTGTACACAATTGGAACGTTCTATCTTAATTTTTAGCTACTATTTTTATTAATTTCGATGATAAGCCTTTAAACCTTGGCAGATTTAAGAAAAAAATTAAATAAATTAAGGGAAGACATAGGAAATAGTTAAGAACACCCTTGTGCCAAATTTGAAGCTTCTACATTTGTCTGAAGTTACTATCTTTATTATTTTGGAAAATATGTTTTAAGTTTTCGAATCTATGCGTATGGTCCTCGACCAACTACTCCAATATAGCAATCTTCGCCTTTTTATCTATCTAAGGGCTAACGAACAAATAAAAAAACTAGTAATGCATTTTAAAATTTTTTTTTTTTTTTAAACAATTTTTTTCTCTTTTTCTATTAGTTTTTGTTTACTTTAAGTAATTATTATCTAATATAAAGAGAGTAAAATTTTGAAAAGAACATATACGTGAATTGATCAGAATTTAAAAAAATAATTAAAAATTGAATTATGGACTGAATTTTATAAATTTTGTGAAGTGAAATTCGATAATAATTTAATTTTAATTTGATCATTAAATACATAAAATACATAAAAGGACTTATTGGCAAATTATAAATTAAATTCGTGTGTTTTATAATTTTATAATTAGATTCTATTGTATTTTGGCGCGTGCTCAAATATATATTTACATAATAGAGAACTATGGTTAAATTAATAAAATTAATATTAACAAGATTGTGTACATAAATATATAGACATTTAAGCAAATTTTAAAATTATTTAATACAGTAATTTATACAAATATTATAATATGAGTATTAACTAATAATATGATTAAGTATATATGTGATGATTGCATTACATTAATACATAATATTGATTTAATAATGATCGAAATAAAAGAGAGAGTACAGACATTATAAAAGTGATTTTGAATATTGTGAGAATGAGTTAAAATTACTTCTTGAATCTATTGAAGCAAGATATGATGGAAGACTCAAAAATATGAAAAAAGCCCAAACCGCTTATGAGAATACTTTTTTAGAAATGAAAAATATGAGTTAGTTATCAGAAATAATTCTTGAAAACCAAAAACAAAAAAATTAGCAAGAAGAAAAAAATAGAGTGAATTGTGAAAAAAAAATTGTTAGAGAAAAAAAAAATGAGTAGGTTATCAGAAATTATTATTGAAAACCAAAATAAAAAAAAATATACAAGAAGAACAAAATAAAAACATCAAAAAAACGATATTAATAAAGTTGTTGTTAAACCAAAAAAAACTAATCAGGATTAAAACAAAATATAATCAGATATTAGGGATAATATTGATGTTTGTAATATGCAAGTAAATATTAATAATGTGTATTAAAGAAAGAATGGTTCTATTTCAATATGTTGTGAAAATAGAAATTCTGCAGAAATATTGCAAAACGAAATTGCAAAGAAAATGAGTAATGATTATGAGATTGCTATGCCCGTTATACAAAATCCAAAAATCTTACTCCGTGGAATGGATGAACAACTAAGTGAAAAAAATTATTAATGCTATTAAAATTCAAAATAAAATTTTTTGCGAAAAAATTGAATGTAAAAAAATTTATGCGTCATTTAAAAATAAATCTATTTGCAATGCAATAATAGAAGTTGATGGATACGTTTAGTTCAAGCTGCAGAGTATATTTAAAGAAACTAAAAAGGGAGGAGGAAAAGATTGAGTACTAGCAGCCAAAGCCAATCTAGTGCCTATATTTAAATATCAAGGTTTAATAAATAATTTTGTAGAACTACAAACCATCGTATCAGTTGAAATTGATTTTTTGTACATTTCAGAAACTCATTTAGTAAGTGATGATGATGATTCATTAATAAAGCAAAATAATTATCATCATATAAGAAATGATAGTCATTCAAGACATACGGGAGGCGTTACATTTTACATAAAAAATACTTGGAGTTATAATATAATTAAAAGTGATTGTTGGGAAAATGACTGTTGGTATATATACTATGTTAAAAGTATATAATGGTAAAAACAGTTTTTTCTTAATTGGTTTATATAGATTACCCAAATATTTAAATATAAATTCAAGTTTTTAGCACATTTTCAAAAAATTTTGTAAAAATGTGCCTATATAGCTTCACTCTGTCCGTCCGTCCGTCCGTCCGTCCGTCCGTCCGTCCGTCCGTCCGTCCCTTTTTACCTACGATTGACTAAAAAATATCAGAAATGGGTAGGTTTTGCAATAAAAATAATTTAATGTTAAAACTTTTTTTTGTAGCCCCCCCCCGTTACGGAGCTACAGCCCCACAAAGTCGAAAAAAGCCCCATATTTAAACAGTTATAATTAGAGTTCTATAAGGTATATTTCCAAACTGAAAACGGTAACAGACAGCTGTTCTTATAAGCTTTACAAATTTTTAAAAACCAATTGTATAGGGTTACCATACGGTACTAAAATTTACCGTTATTCAAAACTAAGTTTTACAAAATTTTTGGTCCCTCATAACTTCGGAACGGCTAAATCTAGAAACTTGAAATTTTGGGAGAAGTTAGATCCTTAGAAATAAGTAAGAGTCAGTTAACAAAATTTTTTTGTCACGCCCCCTCTTTAGGAGCTGTAAGGGGTCGAAAATTGAAATTTTGCTAAAAATTTAGCTTTTAAACACCTATAACTTGAATACCAGTTAAAATTTTTTTTTATTTGTATACAAAATTGAAAGCTCCAAAACGAAGGTTTCAATAAGTGTCAAAGGTTTTTCTTAATTTTGACTTTGTCCGTCCGTCCGTCCGTCCGTATGTTTACAAAAACTTTTACACCGTTTGAAATAGATTAAAGAAATTTTAACCACGGGTAGATATTACAAAAAAATTAATTTCGTAGAAGAATTTTTTTCTGTAGCCCCACCCGTTACGGAGCTACAGCCCCCCAAAGTTGGAAAAAGCCCTATTTTTAAATTATTATAACAAGCGTTTTGTTAAGTGTATTTTCAATCTGAAAACGGCAAAAGATAGCTGGTTTTATAAGCTTCATAAAAATATAAGGCTTAAATGTATAGGGTTACCATACGGTACTAAAATTTACCATTAAGCTAAACTCAACTTTTGCAAAATTTTTGGCCCCATATATCTTCTAAACGGTTCAACCTAGGGTCTTGAAATTTTGGGAGAAGTTAGGTCCTCCAAAATTAGTAGGAGTCGGTTAACAAAATTTTTTTGTCACGCCCCCTGTTTAGGAGCTATAAGGGCTCGAAAATTGAAATTTTGCTATTTTCAACCACCTGTAACTTTAACACCTGTTCAAATTTTTTTTTACAAATATGCAAAATTTATAGCTGCAGCATCATATTTCAACATACGTTAAAGGTTTTTCTTAAATTTGAAAGGGTCTCTTTAAATTGAAGAAATTGTTCTTTGTCTTAACCATTTTTGGTTTGATAATAATATTCTAGGTAAAATTCCAAATTTTGTTGAAGTTCAAAATTGATTTCCTAGAACCGAAAAAAATGGAAGGGTGAGGACAGGAGGGGGTGGGCAGATCCATCATAAGTTTGCTTAGCAAAAATTTGGGAACCTTCCCAATTGAAGGGCTACTAGGTCTTTAAAATTAAAACTTTTATGTTCTTATAAAACAATAACTTATTCACCATTGTAAGTTTTTCCAAAATTAAACGTTAACATTGAAGCTCCAACATTATATTTTGCACTTATTAACAGGTTTTCTTGAGTGCATTGGGGTTATATTCTAAGTAATTCACTATTAGTCATATAATTAATTATTAATGAAATAACAAAATTATAATATTATCATAATATATATTTTTATAAAAATACATGATAAAATACTCAGTAAGAAACCGTATATAATTTTAAAAATGTGCTTTTTAAAAACCCTTGGTTTTTTCCCCTCACTTGTTTGAATTATTTTAAGATTATTATGGAAGAACTGAGTGAGTTAAATGAGACTGTTATTATCGTTGGCGGTTTTAATATAAACTGAATAATTAATAATAATATAAAAAATTTTTGTGAGCAAATAATAATTGATAATGCTTTTAGACAGTTAGTTAATGAATATACTAGAGTTACTAATATTTCAAAAACTCCTATAGACTGGGTATTAACAAATAAATATAGTGATATAAAAGCATACATAGATATAAATTCAAAGATAAGTGATCATGAAACTATTAGAATTGATATAAAAATAAAAGATAAAATAAAAAATAAAAATAAAACAATAAAAGTATTAAAATATAATAAGCAAAATTTTCTATACAATATAACAAGAAATGATATAATGACTGTGTACTATAATAATGTTAGTGTTAATATTAGTGCTAATTGATTTAGTTATAACTTAAAAGAATTATTAAAAAAATATATACTAGAATATAACATTAAATTTCATAAATTAGAATGGTTTAAAAATCAACATAAAATATTAAAAAATAAAAAAATTTATCAAAATGAACTTGCAAAATGGAAAAATAACATAAATGAGTGGAATAAATTAAAAAAAACTGAGAAATACATATAAAAATAAAATAATTAAAGATAAAAATTCGTACATAAATAAAAGAGTTGAAGAATCCAAAGATCAAAAAACTAAGTAGAAGAATATTAAAAAATTTGTTTTGAATAAGGATTTTGGTGAAATAACTGAAATAATTTTTGATAATGTAGCAGTGAATGATAACATGACTATAGCCAATAAATTTAATAATTTTTTTACTGAAAGTATTAAAGAAATTAATAGAAGCATTAGATATGAAGCTTATGTAAATTACATTCAAAGAAAGCCATATATATTTAAATTTAAAAGTATCACTATTGATTACTTAAAGTTAATTTTTAAAACTTTAAATAGCAAGCGTGATATAAATTTTGTCAGTGCAAGTGTATTATTGGATGCTTTTGAGCTTATTGGCCAAAACTTATTATACACAATTAACCAGTCATAACATCAGGATTTTTTCCTGATGTATGGAAATAAGCTATTGTTGTTCCAAAAAAAAAAGTAGAAAATACCAAAAATGCTAATGAATTCCGTCCAATAAATACCATCTTAACAGAAGCTAAATTTTTAGAGAAAATTATATATAATCAACTTCAAGAATATTTTGAAAAATACGGCCTAATATCTGAATATCAATCGGGCTTCAGAAGAAGGCATAGCTGTAAGGCATTATTGAATTTAGTTATCACAAATTGGAAAATTTCAGTAATAGTAGTAGTAATAATAGATTGTAAGTTAAATTTTAAGAATCATATTAATTATGTTTGTAAAAAGATCGCCAAAAAGGTATATTTTTATACCCGTATGACTATATAGTCAAAGAGTATAATAAATTTGCCATTACGTTTGTGACGCAGAGAAGGAGGGAGGGTAGATATAGACTCAAGTATATGGATCGGATCAGAATCGAAAAATAAATCGATTTAGCGATGTATGTCCGCCCCTCCGTCCGTCCGTCCGTCCGTCCGTCATCACAATAACTCAAAAAATAAAGGAGCTAAGATTATGAAATTTTCACAAATTCGTTTTTATGCAAAAACCGGAATCGCTTTTTAAATCCAGCCATTTTGGTCTATGGGTTCGGGTAGCTGCCATACAACTTCTTTTTATATATGAGTATTTCTCTGTACCTATTGCAGCTGCGTGTCTGAAATTTTGCCAAAAGTAGTTTAACTTTATGGCCGAAGTTTCTGCAAAATTTGGTTGGTCTACTACAGAGGGTTCGAGTAGCTGCCATACAACTCCTTCTTTTATATGAGGATTACACTACAGTAAATGAAGTTGGGTGTCTGAAATTTTGCCAAAAATAGTTAGTGTAATGGCCAAAGTTACTGCAAAATTTGGTTGGTCTACTGCAAAGGGTTCGAGTAGCTGCCATACAACACCTTCTCTCTTTTAAGCATTATTCTACACCTAATAAAGCTGAATATTTTAAATTTTGCCAAAAGTAAATAACCGCATGATATAATGTATATGTTACGGTCATGCGGGTATCCCAGAGTTGACACAGTCTACTCTACCATACTCTTCCCCGTTTTAAGTAAAATCGGAAAGAAAATATCTTTAAAGTTTGCAATTAATTTATATAATACAATGATCAAACCTCAATTTGAGTATTGTTCTTCAATTATCTTTATGTGTAATGCTGAAATGATGGATAGACTGCAAAGACTCCAAAACAAATATATGAGATTTGCTCTGAGATTAAATCGCTATGCATCTACACATTCAATGTTGGCTACTTTAAAATGGTTAAATATTGAACATCAAATTAATATGAATATTTTGATTTTTGTATTTAAAATAAACGAGGAAGAGTGTAGTAGAGTAGACTGTATCAACTCTGGGATACCCGCATGACCGTAACATAAACATTATATCATCCGGTTAATTACTTTTGTCTAAATTTCAAACATTCAGCTTTATTAAGTGTAGAGTAATGCTCATATAAAAGAAGGAGTTGTATGGCAGCTACTCGAACCCTGTGCAGTAGACCAACAAAAATTTGCAGTAGCTTTGGCCATTATATTAAACTATTTTTGGCAAAATTTCAGACACGCAGCTTCCATAGGTATGGAGTAATGCTTATATAAAATTAGAAGTTGTATGGCAGGTACTCGAACCCATGGACCAAAATGGCTGGATTTAAGTAGCGATTCCGCTTTTTGCATAAAAACGAATTTGTGAAAATTTCATAAACCTAGCTGCTTTATTTTTTGAGTTATCGTGATGACGGACGGAGAGACGCACATACATAGCGAAATCGTTTTATTTTTCGATTCTGGTCCGATCCATACACTTGAGTCTATATCTACCCCCCCTCCTTCTCTGCGTCCAAAACGTAATGGCAAATTTATTATACCCTTTGACTGTATAGTCATACGGGTATAAAAATGGGCTTTACCCTAATTATTTATGTAATAGAATTGTGTATAATAGAGACATATATGAATATAATTTGAGAAATAAAGATAACTTTAAATTAAATATGTATAGAAATGAAAGAACTAAAAATATGATGATGTATAAAGGTTTAAAACTAAATGACCTTCCAATAGAATTAAAAAACGAAAATCGGTTAAATATGTTTAAAAACAAAATTAAATTATATGTCAAAGATCATTTTCAAAATTAATTTCAATAAAAATTTATTGTATTATAAAGTAAAATTAAATTTATTATGTATATAAGTAAATATATATGTATATAAGTATTATTATATATATATATATGTATAAGTAAATTTTAATTATTTTGTAATATGTTGATAATAATATTATAATTGTAAATAGTTTATATGAACTAAATATATCTAAACTAAACTAAACTAAAAAATTTATTATTGTATTTTTATTTCTAATTTCGTTTGCTTATTTATAATTATTATCTAATATAATAAAAACGAGGAATTTTATAGTTGCACTTGTCAAATTTTATATACCCGTGTATACCCACTTTGATGTGTACAATAAAATAAACAGTTATTTATTTCCCTTAAGCTGTTATATATATTACGAAAAAAAATTTAACTCGTTATCCCATAATTTTTGCTTAGAAAAAAAAGAAAAACAATGAAAAAAAACAAACCAACAAGAAACCATAAAAGAAAAAAAATAAATAAAACAAAAAAAAAATATTGAATTGAAAACTTTGTATGGCAGGTGCTGCCCGAAAATGAGGTCGTAAGATTTTGAAACTTCATAATATAAGTGCTTGATTCATTATATAACTTACCGTGTGTAGTTTTCAACCTCGTAGTATTATTAGTTTTTAAGAAATTCATATTGGTGCAAAGAAGTTGTATAGCAGCTCCCCGTAAATGGGGCCGTAACATTTAGAAAATTCATTTAAGTGTTCGATTCATTCTATAACTAACCGTGTGTAATTTTCAACCTCGTAGTATAATTAGTTTTGATGAAATTCATATTGGTGAAAAAAAGGTGTATGGCAGCTTCCATTTCCCATTAAATTTGAACCAAATAGGTGTAGGGTATTTCTAAGTCGGTTGCATCGACTGAGTGTTTCTTTACTTGTTTTTTTTATATGTTCGTTAGGCCTTAGAAAAATTAAACGGTCCAGAATCCGAACGTATGTACCGATTTAGGTATATGCAATCTCTGCTGAACTTTAAGTCCTAGTAACCTACGGTTAAACTTTCGTCAAGATAGCCATTAGTTTAAGAGTTATCGTGCCTACGGACAGACGGACGGACAGACACATATAGCTAGATCGATTTAATTTTCGACGCTGATTTGATACGTACCCTTGACACTATATCTAGCTCGTCTAGATCGATGCGTTACAAACGGAGGAGTAATTTTATTATACCCGAAGTCATAAATGCATGCACGGCTATTACTCAGCAGCTAATTAAGCTTCCTTCATGAAACTTGTGATGTACGTTACCAGTAATAAAAATACGGTGGAGTTTGCATACGGTCGATATTGAAACAGGGGAGCGGATCCTAGAAGTTTTTGATCGTTTCGATTTGATTTGATAATTTTTAGCTACTATTTTTATTAATTTCGATGATAAGCCTTTAAACCTTGGCAGATTTAAGAAAAAAATTAAATAAATTAAGGGAAGACATAGGAAATAGTTAAGAACACCCTTGTGCCAAATTTGAAGCTTCTACATTTGTCTGAAGTTACTATCTTTATTATTTTGGAAAATATGTTTTAAGTTTTCGAATCTATGCGGATGGTCTTCGACCAACTACTCCAATATAGCAATCTTCGCCTTTTTATCTATCTAAGGGCTAACGAACAAATAAAAAAACTAGTAATGCATTTTAAAATTTTTTTTTTTTTTTTAAACAATTTTTTTCTCTTTTTCTATTAGTTTTTGTTTACTTTAAGTAATTATTATCTAATATAAAGAGAGTAAAATTTTGAAAAGAACATATACGTGAATTGATCAGAATTTAAAAAAATAATTAAAAATTGAATTATGGACTGAATTTTATAAATTTTGTGAAGTGAAATTCGATAATAATTTAATTTTAATTTGATCATTAAATACATAAAATACATAAAAGGACTTATTGGCAAATTATAAATTAAATTCGTGTGTTTTATAATTTTATAATTAGATTCTATTGTATTTTGGCGCGTGCTCAAATATATATTTACATAATAGAGAACTATGGTTAAATTAATAATCATCATCATCATATGGCTCTACAGCTCGGGGTGAGCTTTGGCCTGCTTTACAACTGCTCGCCATTCTTCTCTATTTTGTGCTCCTGATCTCCAATTTCGGACATTAAGAATTCTAGCAACGTTATCAATATTATCAGCCCATCTATTTCTTGGTCGTCCCCTTGCTCTTGTTCCTTCAGGGATTGCATACATAATTTTATATTGAGCGCGGTTTTCCTTCATTCGAGCAACATGGCCTGCCCATCTTAGGCGCTGCGCTTTTGCATATTTTACTATGCATTTTCCTTCTATTAACTCGGAGAGTTCAGAATTAGTTCTTCTTTCATATTCTCCACTTTCGAGTCTTTTTGCGCCAAAAATTCTACGCAGTATTTTTCTTTCAAATACTCTTAAGCTATTTTCATCATGTCTCGTCAGACTCCATATTTCACAGCCATATGTTATCACTGGTCGTATGATAGTTTTATAAATTATTAATTTTGATTGTCTGGTTATTAATTTAGATTGTATTAGCTTTTTATGTACGTAGTAGCATTTGTTTCCTGCATTAATTCTATCTTTTCCGTTATGATGCATACTGTTGTCATTTCTGACTATTACTCCGAGATATGAGAAACTCTTAATACCTTCGAAATTGTATTCCCCAATGGTAATATTCTGTGGGTATCTTCTACTTTCATTTCGCGACATTTTCATATATTTTGTTTTATTTTCTTTGATAGCCAAACCAACTTTTTTTGCTTCACTTTGGAGCACAATAAACGCCTCAGTCATATCTCTATAACTTCTTGATACGATTGCTATATCGTCAGCATAAGCAATTATTTGATGAGACTTTATAAATATGTTTCCTCCCTTATCGAGTTTCTCAACTGCATAATTCAATACCGTGTTAAACAGCATGGCAGAGAGACGGTCGCCTTGTCTTACACCCGACTTAATATAAAATTCTGTCGATATTTTTGATTGTATCACTATTTTAGCTTTAGATTCGCTCATTGTCATCATAGCTACGTTGGCAAGTTTTTTGGGTACTCCCTGTCTTAACAAGGAAGCAAGAATTTGATCCCTACTTACACTATCAAACGCTTGTTTAAAATCAACAAACAAGAAGTGTATGTCTTTATTGTACTCATAACATTTTTCCATTGTTTGTTTCAATATAAATACTTGATCAATTGTTGATCTTTCGCTGCGGAATCCACACTGGTACTCTCCTATAATTTCCTCTGCATATGGTTTTAATCTTTCGAAAATTATATTTGATAATACTTTATATGCAGTATTTAATAATGATATACCCCTATAATTTGTACATTCAGTTTTGTCGCCTTTTTTATGAATGGGACATAACAGCCCTGTTCTCCATTTGTTTGGCATATGTTCTTCATCCCAGATTTTGCATATTAGTTTACACATTTGACGATGCAGAAATTCACCTCCCTTTTTTAACAGTTCAGCTGTTATACCATCTTCTCCAGGGGCTTTATTATCTTTTAGCTTATGTATTGCAGTTCTTATTTCATCAAATGATATTGAGGGTATCAAGGGCTCTGCAGTATATACATCATAAATTCCTGCTGGACTTTCTAATTGTTGCTTAATTGTACTTAAATTAATATTAACAAGATTGTGTACATAAATATATAGACATTTAAGCAAATATTAAAATTATTTAATACAGTAATTTATACAAATATTATAATATGAGTATTAACTAATAATATGATTAAGTATATATGTGATGATTGCATTACATTAATATATAATATTGATTTAATAATGATCGAAATAAAAGAGAGAGTACAGACATTATAAAAGTGATTTTGAATATTGTGAGAATGAGTTAAAATTACTTCTTGAATCTATTGAAGCAAGATATGATGGAAGACTCAAAAATATGAAAAAAGCTCAAACCGCTTATGAGAATACTTTATTAGAAATGAAAAATATGAGTTAGTTATCAGAAATAATTCTTGAAAACCAAAAACAAAAAAATTAGCAAGAAGAAAAAAATAGAGTGAATTGTGAAAAAAAAATTGTTAGAGAAAAAAAAAATGAGTAGGTTATCAGAAATTATTATTGAAAACCAAAATAAAAAAAAATATACAAGAAGAACAAAATAAAAACATCAAAAAAACGATATTAATAAAGTTGTTGTTAAACCAAAAAAAACTAATCAGGATTAAAACAAAATATAATCAGATATTAGGGATAATATTGATGTTTGTAATATGCAAGTAAATATTAATAATGTGTATTAAAGAAAGAATGGTTCTATTTCAATATGTTGTGAAAATAGAAATTCTGCAGAAATATTGCAAAACGAAATTGCAAAGAAAATGAGTAATGATTATGAGATTGCTATGCCCGTTATACAAAATCCAAAAATCTTACTCCGTGGAATGGATGAACAACTAAGTGAAAAAAATTATTAATGCTATTAAAATTCAAAATAAAATTTTTTGCGAAAAAATTGAATGTAAAAAAATTTATGCGTCATTTAAAAATAAATCTATTTGCAATGCAATAATAGAAGTTGATGGATACGTTTAGTTCAAGCTGCAGAGTATATTTAAAGAAACTAAAAAGGGAGGAGGAAAAGATTGAGTACTAGCAGCCAAAGCCAATCTAGTGCCTATATTTAAATATCAAGGTTTAATAAATAATTTTGTAGAACTACAAACCATCGTATCAGTTGAAATTGATTTTTTGTACATTTCAGAAACTCATTTAGTAAGTGATGATGATGATTCATTAATAAAGCAAAATAATTATCATCATATAAGAAATGATAGTCATTCAAGACATACGGGAGGCGTTACATTTTACATAAAAAATACTTGGAGTTATAATATAATTAAAAGTGATTGTTGGGAAAATGACTGTTGGTATATATACTATGTTAAAAGTATATAATGGTAAAAACAGTTTTTTCTTAATTGGTTTATATAGATTACCCAAATATTTAAATATAAATTCAAGTTTTTTGAATTATTTTAAGATTATTATGGAAGAACTGAGTGAGTTAAATGAGACTGTTATTATCGTTGGCGGTTTTAATATAAACTGAATAATTAATAATAATATAAAAAATTTTTGTGAGCAAATAATAATTGATAATGCTTTTAGACAGTTAGTTAATGAATATACTAGAGTTACTAATATTTCAAAAACTCCTATAGACTGGGTATTAACAAATAAATATAGTGATATAAAAGCATACATAGATATAAATTCAAAGATAAGTGATAATGAAACTATTAGAATTGATATAAAAATAAAAGATAAAATAAAAAATAAAAATAAAACAATAAAAGTATTAAAATATAATAAGCAAAATTTTCTATACAATAATAACAAGAAATGATATAATGACTGTGTACTATAATAATGTTAGTGTTAATATTAGTGCTAATTGATTTAGTTATAACTTAAAAGAATTATTAAAAAAATATATACTAGAATATAACATTAAATTTCATAAATTAGAATGGTTTAAAAATCAACATAAAATATTAAAAAATAAAAAAATTTATCAAAATGAACTTGCAAAATGGAAAAATAACATAAATGAGTGGAATAAATTAAAAAAAACTGAGAAATACATATAAAAATAAAATAATTAAAGATAAAAATTCGTACATAAATAAAAGAGTTGAAGAATCCAAAGATCAAAAAACTAAGTGGAAGAATATTAAAAATTTTGTATTAGTGGAAAAATATTAAAAATAGGGACATAACAGCCCTGTTCTCCATTTGTTTGGCATATGTTCTTCATCCCAGATTTTGCATATTAGTTTACGCATTTGACGATGCAGAAATTCACCTCCCTTTTTTAACAGTTCAGCTGTTATACCATCTTCTCCAGGGGCTTTATTATCTTTTAGCTTATGTATTGCAGTTCTTATTTCATCAAATGATATTGAGGGTATCAAGGGCTCTGCAGTATATACATCATAAATTCCTGCTGGACTTTCTAATTGTTGCTTAATTGTACTTAAATTAATATTAACAAGATTGTGTACATAAATATATAGACATTTAAGCAAATATTAAAATTATTTAATACAGTAATTTATACAAATATTATAATATGAGTATTAACTAATAATATGATTAAGTATATATGTGATGATTGCATTATGAATAAGGATTTTGGTGAAATAACTGAAATAATTTTTGATAATGTAGCAGTGAATGATAACATGACTATAGCCAATATATTTAATAATTTTTTTACTGAAAGTATTAAAGAAATTAATAGAAGCATTAGATATGAAGCTTATGTAAATTACATTCAAAGAAAGCCATATATATTTAAATTTAAAAGTATCACTATTGATTACTTAAAGTTAATTTTTAAAACTTTAAATAGCAAGCGTGATATAAATTTTGTCAGTGCAAGTGTATTATTGGATGCTTTTGAGCTTATTGGCCAAAACTTATTATACACAATTAACCAGTCATAACATCAGGATTTTTTCCTGATGTATGGAAATAAGCTATTGTTGTTCCAAAAAAAAAAGTAGAAAATACCAAAAATGCTAATGAATTCCGTCCAATAAATACCATCTTAACAGAAGCTAAATTTTTAGAGAAAATTATATATAATCAACTTCAAGAATATTTTGAAAAATACGGCCTAATATCTGAATATCAATCGGGCTTCAGAAGAAGGCATAGCTGTAAGGCATTATTGAATTTAGTTATCACAAATTGGAAAATTTCAGTAATAGTAGTAGTAATAATAGATTGTAAGTTAAATTTTAAGAATCATATTAATTATGTTTGTAAAAAGATCGCCAAAAAGGTATATTTTTATACCCGTATGACTATATAGTCAAAGAGTATAATAAATTTGCCATTACGTTTGTGACGCAGAGAAGGAGGGAGGGTAGATATAGACTCAAGTATATGGATCGGATCAGAATCGAAAAATAAATCGATTTAGCGATGTATGTCCGCCCCTCCGTCCGTCCGTCCGTCCGTCCGTCATCACAATAACTCAAAAAATAAAGGAGCTAAGATTATGAAATTTTCACAAATTCGTTTTTATGCAAAAACCGGAATCGCTATTTAAATCCAGCCATTTTGGTCTATGGGTTCGGGTAGCTGCCATACAACTTCTTTTTATATATGAGTATTTCTCTGTACCTATTGCAGCTGCGTGTCTGAAATTTTGCCAAAAGTAGTTTAACTTTATGGCCGAAGTTTCTGCAAAATTTGGTTGGTCTACTACAGAGGGTTCGAGTAGCTGCCATACAACTCCTTCTTTTATATGAGGATTACACTACAGTAAATGAAGTTGGGTGTCTGAAATTTTGCCAAAAATAGTTAGTGTAATGGCCAAAGTTACTGCAAAATTTGGTTGGTCTACTGCAAAGGGTTCGAGTAGCTGCCATACAACACCTTCTCTCTTTTAAGCATTATTCTACACCTAATAAAGCTGAATATTTTAAATTTTGCCAAAAGTAAATAACCGCATGATATAATGTATATGTTACGGTCATGCGGGTATCCCAGAGTTGACACAGTCTACTCTACCATACTCTTCCCCGTTTTAAGTAAAATCGGAAAGAAAATATCTTTAAAGTTTGCAATTAATTTATATAATACAATGATCAAACCTCAATTTGAGTATTGTTCTTCAATTATCTTTATGTGTAATGCTGAAATGATGGATAGACTGCAAAGACTCCAAAACAAATATATGAGATTTGCTCTGAGATTAAATCGCTATGCATCTACACATTCAATGTTGGCTACTTTAAAATGGTTAAATATTGAACATCAAATTAATATGAATATTTTGATTTTTGTATTTAAAATAAACGAGGAAGAGTGTAGTAGAGTAGACTGTATCAACTCTGGGATACCCGCATGACCGTAACATAAACATTATATCATCCGGTTAATTACTTTTGTCAAAATTTCAAACATTCAGCTTTATTAAGTGTAGAGTAATGCTCATATAAAAGAAGGAGTTGTATGGCAGCTACTCGAACCCTGTGCAGTAGACCAACAAAAATTTGCAGTAGCTTTGGCCATTATATTAAACTATTTTTGGCAAAATTTCAGACACGCAGCTTCCATAGGTATGGAGTAATGCTTATATAAAATTAGAAGTTGTATGGCAGGTACTCGAACCCATAGACCAAAATGGCTGGATTTAAATAGCGATTCCGCTTTTTGCATAAAAACGAATTTGTGAAAATTTCATAAACCTAGCTGCTTTATTTTTTGAGTTATCGTGATGACGGACGGAGAGACGCACATACATAGCGAAATCGTTTTATTTTTCGATTCTGGTCCGATCCATACACTTGAGTCTATATCTACCCCCCCTCCTGCTCTGCGTCCAAAACGTAATGGCAAATTTATTATACCCTTTGACTGTATAGTCATACGGGTATAAAAATGGGCTTTACCCTAATTATTTATGTAATAGAATTGTGTATAATAGAGACATATATGAATATAATTTGAGAAATAAAGATAACTTTAAATTAAATATGTATAGAAATGAAAGAACTAAAAATATGATGATGTATAAAGGTTTAAAACTAAATGACCTTCCAATAGAATTAAAAAACGAAAATCGGTTAAATATGTTTAAAAACAAAATTAAATTATATGTCAAAGATCATTTTCAAAATTAATTTCAATAAAAATTTATTGTATTATAAAGTAAAATTAAATTTATTATGTATATAAGTAAATATATATGTATATAAGTATTATTATATATATATATATGTATAAGTAAATTTTAATTATTTTGTAATATGTTGATAATAATATTATAATTGTAAATAGTTTATATGAACTAAATAAATCTAAACTAAACTAAACTAAAAAATTTATTATTGTATTTTTATTTCTAATTTCGTTTGCTTATTTATAATTATTATCTAATATAATAAAAACGAGGAATTTTATAGTTGCACTTGTCAAATTTTATATACCCGTGTATACCCACTTTGATGTGTACAATAAAATAAACAGTTATTTATTTCCCTTAAGCTGTTATATATATTACGAAAAAAAATCTAACTCGTTATCCCATAATTTTTGCTTAGAAAAAAAAGAAAAACCATAAAAAAAAACAAACCAACAAGAAACCATAAAAGAAAAAAAATAAATAAAACGAAAAAAAAATATTGAATTGAAAACTTTGTATGGCAGGTGCTGCCCGAAAATGAGGTCGTAAGATTTTGAAACTTCATATAAGTGCTTGATTCATTATATAACTTACCGTGTGTAGTTTTCAACCTCGTAGTATTATTAGTTTTTAAGAAATTCATATTGGTGCAAAGAAAATGTATAGCAGCTCCCCGTAAATGGGGCCGTAACATTTAGAAAATTCATTTAAGTGTTCGATTCATTCTATAACTAACCGTGTGTAATTTTCAACCTCGTAGTATAATTAGTTTTGATGAAATTCATATTGGTGCAAAAAAGGTGTATGGCAGCTTCCATTTCCCATTAAATTTGAACCAAATAGGTGTAGGGTATTTCTAAGTCGGTTGCATCGACTGAGTGTTTCTTTACTTGTTTTTTTTATATGTTCGTTAGGCCTTAGAAAAACTAAACGGTCCAGAATCCGAACGTATGTACCGATTTAGGTATATGCAATCTCTGCTGAACTTTAAGTCCTAGTAACCTACGGTTAAACTTTCGTCAAGATAGCCATTAGTTTAAGAGTTATCGTGCCTACGGACAGACGGACGGACAGACACATATAGCTAGATCGATTTAATTTTCGACGCTGATTTGATACGTACCCTTGACACTATATCTAGCTCGTCTAGATCGATGCGTTACAAACGGAGGAGTAATTTTATTATACCCGAAGTCATAAATGCATGCACGGCTATAATAAGGCTTACTCAGCAACTAATTAAGCTTCCTTCATGAAACTTGTGATGTACGTTACCAGTAATAAAAATACGGTGGAGTTTGCATACGGTCGATATTGAAACAGGGGAGCGGATTATAGAAGTTTTTGATCGAATTTAGACTAAACAAGCATAATTTGGAACGAATGAAGATAGGACCTACAAATTTGGCATCAGTGTGCCCTTCCTATGTCCTTAGACATCTTGAAATTTAAGACCAATTGAGGTAGTGGGTCGCGGACCATCCACACAGTTCTGAAGACCTTAAAGCATATCATTGAAATTAATAAAAAAAAGTAGTTTCAAATTAAAATAGAATGTTCCAAATGTGTATAAATTTTTGAAAGAACAGCGCGGGCTGCATATAGACGAATTTCGACCATGGGTTCGAACCCAGTAACTTTTTCTTCGTATTTAGGCGAAACGAGCATGATTTCAATTCGATTTAATAAAATATAAAATACATATATAAATATGTATATTATATTTTATTGAATTATTACCAAAGGTAATATATAATTAAGTAATTGTGTACGATACTTAAGTTGTAAAATTAATTTTTATATTTAAATGAATTATATGAAAAGTTTAAAATTTGTCATTGTATTTTAGAAATACATTTATTGCATATTTTGATTATTAAATTTTGTTATAAAAATCTAATTAACATTAAAAACCATCAAATTATATAAACTTTTATATTTATATTATTACAAATTAATATTTTTTTCGAATAACTTTGAATTTAATTATATAAAACATTAAAAATAAGAAAATTAAGAAAATATAAGTTGTATACCTGAAAATGATAGTAGGATTGAAGATATAAACATAGACGATGAGTGGAGAAGAATAGAAACTGCCATAACTGCAAGTGCAAGAAATACCATTGGTGAGAAACAACAACAACACAAAGAGACTCCGAATGGTTTGATAATGAATGCAGAGAAGCCATAAACATTAAAAATTAAGCTCATAAAAAATGCTACAAAGATGTACCAGATCAAACATGGAAAATTATAAAGAAAAACAAAAAATAGCTACAAAAGAAAAGGGTATTCCTCAAAAATAAAATTTTAAAAATACAGGAGGAACATAATTGCGGGAACGTTAAAAAATTCTATAACAATATCAATAGACAAACTAAGAGCTTCCAACCAAGATTAACATCATGCAAAGATAAAGAAGGTAACTTATTAAATGAAGAGCAAAAAATTATAGACAGATGGGCTGAATATTATAAAGAAACTCTAAATAAAACACATCAACAATGTCAAACAGAAAACAATATTATATACACAGCCGAATTCCTTGTAAATGAACCCACATTAAATGATGTCAAGAATGCCATAAAGAAATTGAAAAATAACAAAGCACCGGGGGAAGATTCGATAACATCTGAATTATTGTGTAACGGGGGGAGTATCTACATAAAACGATACACAGATTAGTATGTGCAATATGGCTTAATGAAACAATACCAAAAAAATGGCGAACAAGTCTACTGAAGCCAATACATAAGAAGGGAGATAGAACGAATTGCAATAACTATAGGGGTATTATGTTACTAAATTCGGCGTACAAAATACTATCAAATATATTATATGAAAAAATTGAACCGTATGCTGAAGAAATACTTGGTGAATATCAATGCGGATTCCGTAAACAACGATCTACTATCGACCAAATATATTTACTAAAACAAAACATGGAGAAATGCTATGAATTTGGGCAAGATCTACATATTTTATTTATTGACTATAAGCAGGCCTTCGATAGCATAAATAGAAACAAAATAGCATATTCACTGATTCAATTAGGTGTGCCCCGCAAATTAGTAAATCTGACAATGGAAACTATGTTCAAATCGCGAGCAAAAGTTCTGATACAAAATACTGCTTCGGTGGAATTTGAGATAAAATCGGGAGTTCGGCAAGGCGACGCGCTGTCAGCGCTGCTGTTCAACATGGTCTTAGAGCAAGCAGTAGGCAAAATTGAGAAGGGTGGTAATATTTTCACAAAATCTTACCAAATTATAGCCTACGCTGATGATATTGCAATTGTAGCTAAGAACTATAGGACATTGGTAGAAATATTTGTGACATTAGAAGAAAATACAAGAGAAGTAGGTCTGGAAATTAACGAAAACAAAACAAAATATATGAGAATGTCCAATAGATCAAATCAGAGAAACCCGCAAAATATTACCATCAACGATTTTAATTTTGAAGGTGTCGCAAACTTTAATTATCTTGGTGTACTAATAAAAAATTACAACAGTATGCACTCGTGCATACAAGAGAGAATAAACGCAGGAAACAGAAGCTATTATATTAATAAAAAACTATTGCAGTCAAGAATCCTTACAATGCAAACAAAACTTGTAATCTATAAAACAATAATAAAGCCAATAGTAACATATGGATGCGAATGCTGGACGCTTACACTGAGATATGAAGAACAGCTACGTATATTTGAAAGAAAAATTATCCGAAAAATCTTTGGCCCAATAAGATTAGAAAACGGAGAATACCAAAGAAGAAGTAATGAAAACATCAATAACATAATTAATGGCAAAGATATTGTAAAGTTTGTAAAGGCACAGCGGCTACGATGGGCAGGGCATATAATAAGAATGAATCAAAATCGCCCTCAACAAAGAATTTTCAAAACCAGACCACTATACAGTAGAGCAAGAGGCAGGCCCAGAACCAGATGGAAAGATAACATCGAGAATGACTGCCGAAAAATGAGCGTGGAAAACTGGCAGAGTTCTGCGCAGGATCGATCTACCTGGAGGAGTATTACGAAGAAGGCTTCAGCTCACCCCGAGCTTTAACGCTAAATGAAGAAGAAGAAGAAGAAATTAAGAAAATAGATTTAAAAATTATTTAAAATTGAAATAATTAATCAAGAATACTAAATCATTCAACTGTAAATACGCTCCAGCTAAAAATCCTGAAAAGAAGTAATTGCTGCATGTGTGTAAAATTTTTTTGATTTGGATAAAAAGTTTTCAATATGTAATTTTGTAATTGCATTTTACGAATCCATTTAATTTAAGTTTATTTGTTGTCTAATATTTTTAAATTGATAAATTACTAAGAATTTTTAGTACTTCTCAATTGATAAAATAATTAAAAAATGTTTTTAGTATTTTATTATAAAGTTAATTTCGTTTGCTATGTCTTACGATCAAACTAACAAAAGCTTTTATGTTTTGAAATGACTTATGAACTTCCTATTAAATTTGAACCAAATAGGTGCATTTGATTTCTAAGTCGGTTGCACCGACGGAATGTTTCTTCACTTATTTTTGTTATATGTTCGTTAGGCCTTAGAAAAATGAAAAGGTCCATAGTCCGAACGTATGGACCGATTTGGCCCCTATGCAATTCCCGCCGTACTTTAAGTCAGTTAAAATTTAATACAGTTAAAATTTAATCAAGATAGCTATATTAGTTTTTATGTTTTCTTACATACGGACGGGTGGACATGGCTATATCGACCCAGGAGGTTATGCTGATCACAAATATATATACTTTTCCATATCTAGCTCGCTTTATTTAGGTGGTTACAAACACCATACCAAAGTTAATATATGCTTTTCCTATTTTATAGATGTAGGGTAGGGTTCATACATAATTCATAATTCATTAAATACAGACGTAGTAATAAAAAAAAATATTTAAATATCACGTGTAAAAAAAAAAAAAAAAAAATTAATTTCTTTTTATATTGAAATTGGATCTTTATACCCGCATGCCTATATAGTCAAAGGGTATAATAAATTTGCCATTACGTTTGTGACGCAGAGAAGGAGGGGGGGTAGGTATAGACTCAAGTGTATGGATCGGATCAGAATCGAAAAATAAATCGATTTAGCGATGTATGTCCGTCCGTCCCTCCGTCCGTCCGTCCATCATCACGATAACTCAAAAAATAAAGGAGCTAGGATTATGAAATTTTCACAAATTCGTTTTTATGCAAAAAGCGGAATCGCTATTTAAATCCAGCCATTTTGGTCCATGGGTTCGGGTAGATGCCATACAACTTCTTTTTATATATGAGTATTTCTCTGTACCTATTGCAGCTGCGTGTCTGAAATTTTGCCAAAAGTAGTTTAGTGTAATGGCCAAAGTTACTGCAAAATTTGGTTGGTCTACTGCAAAGGGCTCGAGTAGCTGCAATACAACTCCTTCTTTTATATGAGCATTACTCTAGGTGTTTATATTATAAGCTAAATATTTTAAATTTTGCCAAAAGTAAATAACCGTAAGATATAATGTATGACACAGTCTACTCTACCACACTCTTCCTCGTCATTACTAAAATTAATTGAGGAAAAAAAAAAAAAAGCAAAAATCAGCAATATTAATAGTTGTTCGAACAACTATGGATTACCATAAATGCAGAGTCAAAATTCGAGGAGAAATTAGGGGTAAAATGTGCTGGAGTATGTGGTAAAATTTACCATTGTCCACCTAAATGTTCGGGATTGGATCAGTCAGCTCTAGGAATTTTAGACGTAAATTCACGTTTAAAATATATATGTGATGAATGTATAATGTATATACAAAATATTGATCTGGTATTGCAAGAAATGGAAAGATCAGTTAAGAAGAACACATTTTACCTAAATGAATACAAAGAGGAATTTGACCGGGCTATTAAAAATAATGAAAGAGAAATAGTTGAATTACTAAAGGTGGTAGAGGAGAGATTTATGAAACGGTTACAACAAATTAACACTGAATAAAAATATGAAATTGAAAAAATGAATAAATTAACGGAAGCATTCAAAATGGAAAGTGAAAAAATAAATTATAGTGAAGATGAATTAATAAACAAATTAAAGGCTCAGAATCCTATCTTAGAACATAGTGTGATGAGAGTGATAAAAATTTATGAGGCAAGGAACACAATCCGTACCAGGTATAATGCCATAGTTGAAATAGATAAGGACACTTTCCCAAAGATAATTGGAAATGAAAAGGTCTCAATTGGATGGGAGCGCTGCAAAGTTTTTGACGCTATACGGGTTCTACGCTGCTTCAAATGTAAAGGCTTTAATCATAAATCTGCCGATTGTAAAAAAGATGAGATTTGTGTCAAATGTCATCAGAAGCATAAAAGTGCTGAATGTAAAAAGGATGACATCAATAAATGCATAAATTGTTTAAAAGTGAATGAGAAGCTAAAACTTGGTTTAAATGTTGATCATAATACATTTAGTGTGATGTGTCAGGTATATCAAAAAAGGCTGCGTATTAAAAAACAAAAGATTTGGTATTAGCAATTAAAGACTAATTTTACGGAAAACAACAACTTATCTAATCTTGATATTTTTGATATGAAAGAAAATGGGAATAAAACTAATACTAATAATAAAAATTATAATAATAATAACATTAACAATAATCATAATAATAATAATAATAATAATGATATTATAAATAATAATAATAATAATAATAAAACTGATAACGATAGAATTGCTGATATTAGTACAACAGGGACGGTAATAAAAACTGTTAAAGAAATAGTCAAACCAAAAGATGATTCATCAAATATTAAAACCAAAAATAATAAAAATCTTTTAAATTTTTTATTATTCACAAAGAAAATACATAAAAATATCACTACTGCGAAAGAATTTATAGTTGATGTAGCTAACCCAAATAAAATTAAAAAAGTAATTGCGTGGTTTCAAAAGATGAAGATAAAGAAAAGAATAAAACTTGCATTACTCCAAGCAAACTCCAAATGCCAGATAACAAATATTCAAATTGGACCAAGGGAGAAACGCTCTGCCAAGACATTGAAAAAAATGTACAGGGAAATAGTAAAACATACATCGATCCATTGGTCTCTCCTATTGTTAGGCTAACAAGGAAAGCAATTGATACTGGTGATAATGTTTATGCAATTTCAAGACTAAGAGACCACAGAGTGTATAACAATGTAAGGCTGTTTGTATCATATTTCCATGACAAGGATGATATTTGCTATGAAGGTGTCACTCAGACTAGTTTAAAAATACTAATTCATCAAGAAGGATTGCCAAATAATTACAAAGAACTTTCTCAACTTTATTTTATTTATCATGACAATGCAGGAGTATCCAGAAAAGAAGCAATTCAAGATCTAGCTTATTACAGCAGGCATATTGCTAATAAATACAGAGAATATTTGCAGAAAACAAGAGAAGCTTGGCAAAATTATATGATCAGTAAACCTTGATGTTCAATACACTCTCAAATTTAAATATTGTGTATTTTAATGCCAGAAGTCTCAGAAGAAATATTATCGAAATAGAATCATTTGTAAAAATTAAAAAATGTATTGACATAATTATGATTGGTGAAACTTGGATATACTCTGATGAGGAGATATTTTTTAATATTCCTGGGTATACAGCTTTATTTAATTCAAATAATTTAAATAGAGGAGGCGGAGCTGCTATTTATGTCAAACAAAACATACAATATAAAATATTAGAAGTTATAGAACAGTTCAATACTATAATTATATCATTATGTGGTACTAGTCCAGTTATTAAACTTGCGGTTTGTTACAAAAGTCCTAGTTAAAATAATAATACATTTATATCACATTTAGAATCAATTTTTAATAGATATAAAAATATTGTTATGGTTGGCGATACTAACATTGATTTATTTTCTGATACGGAGCTCTCTAGATCCTACAAAACAATGCTAGAATCTAATGCTGTAGATGTAAAGAACAATTTAAGGAAGGAAAATGCTATTAGAGTTACGGAAAACACTTGCACAATTATTAAAAAAAAAAGTTCACCAGGAGTTGATGGCATAACGGCATCAAATCTAAGGCATGTGGCAACCATTATAGCACCCAAGCTCGCTTATATTTGTTTAACAACTGGTATTTATCCTGAATGTCTAAAATCAAGTATGGTTGTGCCAATATACAAATCAGGAGCAACCAATGATGTATCAAATTACAGGCCTATTACTTTAACAAGTTGCTTCGGAAAAATATTTGAAAAAAAAAAATAAATAATAGAATACAGATTTTTTGTATTCAAAAGGTAGTAATATTATTTTATTCAAACGGTAGTAGGTTTTGATGATAATCAATTTGGATTTCAAAAAGATATTGGAACCGATTCGGCAGTCTTAGCATCAACAAACTCTATAGTAAGCAAATTAGATGCAGGGAACTATGAATGTTCAGTATTCGTCGATTTAAAAAAAGCATTTGATACAGTTGATCATAAAATCCTGTTAAACGGACTCTATGAAATCGGTATAAAAGGAACAGCTCTGAATCTTCTTAGATCTTATTTACAAAATAGGAAAATAACTGCAAGAGTTAATGATGTATTGAGTAGCCAGTGTACTATAAATATAGGTGTTTCGCCGATTACAACATATTTGCGGATAACACACTGCTCATTTACAGTGCTAAAACCAGAGATGAACTAGAAAGAATAATAAATGAGGATTTGTACAAATATATTTATTGGCTTAAAGGCAACAAATTAAATATAAATACTGATAAAACTAAATTTATCACATATAAAATGAGGAATAAAGCTGATATAAATCTAAAAATATTGGTAAAAAATGTCCAAATTGAAAGAGTTGATACATATAAATACCTTGCTGTAATAATTGATAAAAAACTGAGATTGGAAAATCATATCAATAAAATAGCATCCAAAATTGTGCCAATGCTTGGTGCCATTAAAAGAAGTAGAATTAAACTAAACAGGAAAGCAGCCAATAATATATATCATGCTCACATCATTAGGTATAATATATGTTACTGTTGCGCTACATGGATAAAAGAAAAGGTCAGTACTTTGATAAACAAAGCAATTAAAAATTAATATAAGTTTAGCTGGTTGATACCAACAGTCGAAATTTATAAAAAAAAGGGATATTTGATGTTTCCGGAAATTATTATTATGGAAAAAGCTAAATTAATTTTTAAACTGGAAAAAGGAATTTACAGGAAGAACATTAATGTTACGAAAAGAAATAGTGTACATAACTATAACACCAGAAGCCTGAACTATTTAAATCATACAAGATCTAGAACGGAGTTATCTCACAGCAGCGGATTATCCTCAGCTATAAGAATCTATAATAAGCTACCAAATGATCTTAAACAGACGTCTAACATCAAATTATTTGTTAAAAATCTGAAGTACCTACTAAAGCGGAATACCATATTGCTTGACAGCGTTATACAGAATGAATAATTGTATTAACATAATAATAACTAAATTAATTAATATTATATAACTTTAATAAGTATATTTACATAATTTATATATATATATATATATATTTATATATTGATATATATTATATACGTATACATATAATTTTTGCTTGTCTTTATTTAGTTTAGTTTTAGGTTAATCTGTGTTATTTTATACCAAAATCAATCAATTGTTTTGTTTATGGCACAGTTCTTGAAATATTACGTGATCCATATTACTGGTATGGAAAATTTTATTTCAGATTGAAATATTGCTATTAGAATTGGCTAAATCTCATCTTTTATATTTATGATAAGGAATTTTGAGCATATCTGTTATGAATAACAGAACGGTGCTGATATCTGTGTCACTAACTTTTATTAAACTCAAAGTCATTTAACATAAAAGTTAATTTGTGATAATATATATATCAAAGGTTGAATAATTTGATTATTTTTAATTTTAATTAAAACCATTAATTCTTTGTTTAGCTTTATATAACAAAATTTAGTAATTCATTATGATAAAATTTCATATAATTCATTTAGGTGTAAAAATAAATTTTACGTGCATGCAGCAAATACCATTGAACACAACTAAAGTATCGTACACAATTTCTTAATTATATATTACCTATTATAATAATTCAATAAAGTATGTGATATAATAATAATTAAAAAAAATCGTTTATTAAACAAATAATTTGTTTTTAATTTATAAAATACTAGCTGATTTTTATTTAATTTTTTTTTTATGGGTTTTTGTAATTAAAATGCTGGTACAAAATATTCAATAAAATTTTTTTAATCGTTTAAGCAAATAAAATTTATAAAAAACTCTATGGTGTCGTCGTGGAAAAAAGGTTAATCGAACTTAACTAAAACTTTTTCCAGTCTCTCTTTTGGACTGCAAAATCAACCTGTAAAATTGGACACAAATCGGAAACACAAAATTTTTTGGAAGCCTGCGAGGCCGAAATGGGTTAATTCATTCAGAACATTTGTGCAGAATTTCAAGTGAAACCGTTTTGACTCCACATCAAAAACATTGAAAAAGCTTCATTGGGCCTAATAGTAATAGTAGCACTTTGGCATGGGAATTCTGAACCACAAAGAGATAGCAATACTTATGCAAATTAGGTGCATTGACTGGCGCTTGTAAAATTCTATTCCGTAAAAGCTTTTTGTAAATAATATAGGTCAGGTCAACTAGATAATGTATACAATAATTAAGTGGAATGATTTGTTTTATATTGATCTAAAACAGGTGGTGTTGTTCTATAATTACACAGTCTATGTTAAGAATATGCAAGAATGTAGTTTTTAATAAAAAGCTTTTACGGAGTGTTTATAATTAATGGGCATGGAAATTCTGAGTCAGAAAATAGATAGCAATATTTATGCAAATTAGGTGCATTAACCTGTGGCACTTGTATAATTTTTTTTTTTTTTTCTGAAAAAAGCTTTTTGTAAATAATATAGGTCAGGTCAACTAGATAATGTATAGAATAAGAAAGTGAAATGATTTGTTTTATATTGCAGTCTATGTTATACACAGTCTATGTTAATAATATGCAAGAATGTTGTTTTTAAATAAACAGATTTTACGGTGTGTTTAGAAATAATGTCAACTATAAGGTCAACTAGATAATACAATATAATGTATAACAAGTAAGTGCAATGAACTAAAACAGGTGTTGTATAAACTTGGATAAACTAGATAATTGTAAATAAGAATAAAATGGTTTTCACGTCAACCCGTTCCTGTAAGTCCAGTTGCCTTTTACGAGATTAATTGTTATAAATAAAAAAAAAGCGTTATTACTATGTAATATAAATTATTTATTATAATAATAAAAAAAAAAATGTTTTACTATTTACAATTTCTTTTTAAGCTATCTTTAATTTTTTAAATATGTACCTATATTGTCATACTACATGTTTGAATATTTATTTTAACAAATAATTAATTTAAAATAGAATACATTTTTGCTCTTAGACCATTATATTCTATTATTATAGTACCAGTACCATTACATTCATCTTTCAGCATAAGAGAAGATCGAGGATTTTAAATAAAGCCAGGGAGGGAATCTGTAATAGAATTTTTTTTGTTTTTAAAAAAAGAAAGCTTTTAATTTTTTGTTTTTTTTTAATTTTTATCCTTTTTATGTGCAATTATATAATTATTAGTTTTCTTCTAAGTTTTCGATCCATCTTCATCCAACAACTCTGATGTTAGATACTTTAAATAATTTCCTATTAAATTATTTCCTAAGCGATTGATGTTCTCTGGCAGGAATTTTATCATCTGCTCTCGTTCCATACCATCACAGGCTTCTAGTAAACATTTTTTAAATAGTTGTACTGAACCATGAATCTGAATTAAAACAATTTACTGAAATATATATAATATTTTTGTTTTTGTTTTTTTTTTTACCTCTGTTTTTTTTTTTTTTTTTTTTACCTTTGTATACATAGCCGATGGTCTTGAAAATCTTTTTGTAGCTTTTTCGTTTTTGAGGATTTTACTCTCTGGTGCTCCATATAGCGTATCATCAGTGCATTCTTCCTCACCTGCTTCATTTTCGGCTATATTCTCTGCGCTAAAAATAATGGAATCTTTCCATTATTTTTAGCGCAGTTGGAATGGTTTTAAGTATTTTAAATTTATATTAAGTATCAGAGACTGAATACTCTGAATACTTTAATGGGTGGTCATAATAGTTCTCTAACATATTTTGACCACGAAAATCGCATAGTTTCTCTAACTGTTCATACAACACAGTGCAGTGAGGTTTTTCTTCGAAATAGTTTTCGAGGGAAGTAGATTTGCCAGCACCAATATTTTCCTCAACTAATATTGTAGCTTCTAAAATTATAAATGAGTAGAAAATTTTTTTTTGTTTTAAATAATAATATATAGAAATTTTTTTCCATACTTACTTTCTTCCGCCTCCAATAACTCTCTGACAATTTCATTTAATTTGTCAGAAATTGATGCAGCAAGAGACACAGACATGATTAATTTTTTGTTTAGATTTTAAAAAAATTGCACGTTTGAAGAATGTTTTGAGTTTTATAAATTTTAAAATTTATTGTTTGACTATTTATTTAAAAAAATTTTAAATACATTTCTTTTGTCAAAAAATTTGATTTTTTTATATTTAACCATTATGATAATACACTAAATATTTACTTAGAAAATTTGCCACAAACTTATTTTCTTAGGTTCCAAAAGTACATAACAAGGAAAAGTTTTATACTTACATTGTCTTAACCACCAAACATAATCATATGTTGCTAATTTCACATATTAGAATATTTCTTTTATTCCATAATCAAAGATAAATGTTTATTTAAAATTAATTCTAATCTAACACAATTCTACACAAATTTAATTTTATTTTTGTTATTTCTTTTTTATTTTTTATAATATGGTCAAAAGTTAATTCAAAAATTTAGTTTTTGACAATTATGATAATATGATAAACATTTAATTTAAAAGAGAAATTTCTAGAAAAATAGAACCACAAACATATTTTTAAGTTAGAATATAATTAATTAGATAGTCTAAAAGTTAACCACAAAACTTATAACAGAAAAAATTTAAAATAATAGTAACCACAAGAACTGATATCATGGATAGTCTAATAGACAGAATATTAACCACAACACTTATAACAGAAAAAAATTAAAATTAAATAACCACAAGAACTGATATGATTATTTCATTTAGGTACGTTTTTATACTGAAAAATGTGGTGTGACGTCACTTTCTGTGCTAGAACATACATATTGTATCTACTAACAAAATAAAAAATTAATGTTTACGCTTTGTTCCACTTGCAGCCTTCAAACATATCAAGATGAATGTCATCATTCTGAAAAAGAAAGAATTCTTACAGGAACTTGGGTTATAGACGAAGTTGTAAAAGCTATAAAAACAGGGTATAATATAATCAAAATTCAAGAAATTTGGAGTTATCAGGTACAACAATACAACAAAAACAACTGCGAACCTGGAATATTTACAAATATGATGGACAAATTTCTTAAAACTAAAGAAGAAGCTTCAGGATGGCCTAAAGATTGTAACACAGAAGAATTAAAACAAAATTATTTAGATCAATTTTTCCAACAGAAAATATTAAGCTTGATACAGAAAACATTTGCAAAAATCCTGGAAAAATATCATATAATAAGCTTATATTGAATTCTTTTTGGGGAAAATTTGCACAGCGAGAAAACCAGACAAAAACGCAAATAATAAAAAATTCAGCTACTTTTTATTCTATTTTGACAAATCCAAGCAAAGATGTATTGCACATAATGATTATCAATTCTGAAACAGTTTTAGTGATATAAAAATTAAGTTAAGTTAATTTTACAACTAATTTTAATTACAATTAATTATTGTTTGTAAATTCTTTATTAAATTGCTTACATTATACATAGTAGTTGTCAATTACATACTGCAAAATAAGATGTTACTAAGTAATTTGCAAGAATGTTATAAATCTTTTTCTTGGCTTAAATTCGAACAAAAAGTTCTAGGATCCGAACCCATGGTTCGATCTTCACCGTATGTATTCCTCGCTGCATTTTTATTACTGGTAGCCTACAGCGCAAATTTCATGAAGGTAGCGTCATTAGTTGTTGTGTTGAGTTTTTTATATGTTGGTTAGTCCTTAGACAGATTAATGAGTCCAGAATCCGAACCCATGTGCCGATTTACCCAAATGTACTACCCGCCTTTCTTTCAGTTCTAGCAACCTGGAGTTTAAATTTCATCAAGATAGCTTCGTTAGTTTTTGAGTTATTGTGTTTATACCCGTATGACTATATAGTCAAAGAGTATAATAAATTTGCCATTACGTTTGTGACGCAGAGAAAAACCGGAATCGCTATTTAAATCCAGCCATTTTGGTCCATGGGTTCGGGTAGCTGCCACACAACTTCTTTTTATATATGAGTACCTATTGCAGCTGCGTGTCTGAAATTTTGCCAAAAGTAGTTTAGTGTAATGGCCAAAGTTTTTGCAAAATTTGGTTGGTGTACTGCAAAGGGTTCGAGTAGCTGCCATACAACTCCTTCTTTTATATTGAAGGAAGTTGTAAAATCTAATTAATCAGCAATTTAATTTATTATAAATTACCTTAATTTTAGTAATTAAGTAGAGTTTGTTTTGTAACGTCTATTAGAACCGTTCTATACTTAAGCTAACATCAATAAAAGGTTTATATTAAAAGTTTATATATAAAATCAATGTGTTTTATTTAGGTGGAAATATTTTTTTTTTTTTTTTTTGTCAACATTAAATAAATAACTGGCGCAGTCGGTAGGATACCAATCTGAAGATTGTGTATCTAGTGATTAGAACTAAAGTTTGGTGTACGTTTTCGTGTTCTTTAAAATACGAATAATATAATAATATTAAATTAAAATTAATATTAATAAAAAATAAATTTGTGTAAATTACTTAAAATAAAAATTAATATTTAATAATTAGTTAATAAAATTGTGTATAAATAAATCATTTAAATAATAAATTAATTAATAATTAAATTAAATAATAATATTAATTAAATAATAAATTAAATAATATTAAAATAAAAAACTGAGTAAAATTAAAACTCAGTATGCTCATTATTCAAGTAAGGATATACAGAGAAAACCAATCAAAAAAGTGTGTTATAGTAAAATCTGAAATAAAAAGTATTAATAAAACATTAAAATTTTTCTTTTCAACTTGTAAAGAAAATAAAAAAATTTTAACTCAATTAGTGACGAAAAATAAAATGAAAAAAATTAAATTTTAACTAACTATAAAAATATATAAAATTAAGTTAAAAACCATAATAAAATAAAATAAAAAAATTTAATGATTAACTCTAATAATATATAAATATACAATAAAATTAAACTAAAATAATTAAATTTTAAATATAATAAATAAAATTTTTAATAAAATAAAATTAAACTGTAATATAAGAAAAAAAAAAAAAAAAACAAAAAATTTTAAAATTGCTAAATCTTAAAAGTGCTAAAATTGCTTTAAATAAAAGAAATAACATTTTCAATAAAAACAGAAACTTAAATATGCGTGGAATTGAACAACAATTAATTGCTCAAGTTCAGGCCTTGACAGCCCAACTCAATGAGCAAAGTGCTAGAATAAATACAATTAATCAAACTGAATTCTGCCTAACTGCAGATCAAATAATTAGAAATTTTACTGAGATCCCACCTTTCCCGGGTGAGGACTCATTTACATTAAACACATTTTTTAAAAACAGTGGAGGGCGCAAAGTCCTTATGTGGTACAAACAATATACCACTCAAACAATACTGCTTAAAAAAAATAGTAAATACAAAAATTATTGGAAAAGCAAAAACATCAATTTTGGAGATTCCTGAACATCGCAGAAATTGGACAACTGTTCGTGAGACATTAATGGTTCGATTTCGACCAAAGCAGACAATTCACAGGTTGTTATTTCAAGCAAAGGAATTGAAAGTAAGTAGTTTTAAAGATTTATTTTGTAGATTAAGTAATGTAAAAAGCCAGTGTACAGAAATATGTGATTATGACAATGAAGAAGCTTTTACGTACGAAAGTATTGATAGAGAAATCGTACAAATTCTAAAATCAAAGATAATTCCAATTTTTCAAATACAAATTGAGAATTCAAAAACCCTATTCGAGTTAGACAATCAATTTTGTCAATCCGAAATTTATTATTCAGATGAAATTATCAAACAAGAATTTCGTCTTTCAAAATTTAATTCAAAATTCAAAAATTAATATACAAAACCGGTTAATAAATTTAAAATGAATCCAATACTCCTAATAAATCTCATTCCAATTCTAATAATAATTATCATAATCCAAATTATCAAAATTTCAATAATAAATATAGAAATAATTCAGGACAGTATAGATATAATAGTAATAATTACAAAAAGACAAACCAAAATAGAATAAACCAATACAATAGAAATTATTCAGGACAGTACAGAAACAATAACCATAATAACGAACAAATGGAAGTCGACAGGATTAGTGAGGAAGTAAATTTTACAGACTTGCCTCGGAAAACAGACTCCCAATAATCAAACTTACTTTCGACAATATAGAAATAAATTGTTTAATAGACTCAGGTTCAGATACCAGTCTTATTAAACCTAACATCTTAAATTATACAACTCAAAATTTACATAAACCAATTATATACAATTCTTTAGGAGGTCCAAATAGAGTGACACAAAAGTTGATCACGCCTATCCCCAAAGAATTTAAAAAAACTGGTACATTAGAATGGAAAGTATTTCCTCTAAAGATTAAGAAATACGACGCTATAATTGGCATAAACTTTCTAATACCTTTCGAATCAAAAATCGATATTGAAAACCAATATCTTGAAATATTTTCAAAATATAAGATTCCGTTCGAAAATCTTAGTTACCCTCGTGAATTCGCCAAAGCGAATCACTTAGAACCTATAAAAAACTCTAAAGAAGAAATTTTTAATAAAATTAACCAAAATCACCTTAATAATGAAGAGAAAAATCAATTAAAAGAATTTTTAACAAAAAACATCAAGCTCTTTTATAATGAAGGAGAAAATTTAACCTCAACTCATGAGATAAAACACGAAATAAAATTAAAAAATAATGCACCGATTTATTGTAAAAGCTACCGCTACCCTAAAATCCACGAGGAAGAGGTAGAAAAGCAAATTAAAGATATGTTAAAACAAAAAATAATTAAAGAATCCAACTCGCCATATAATTCACCAGTTTGGGTTGTTCCAAAGAAAATGGACAATTCCAACATTAAAAAATGGCGTATAGTAATTGATTATAGGAAATTGAATGACATCAATATTGATGACAAGTTTCCTATACCTAACATCGATAATATTCTGGACAAACTAGGCCGAGCACAGTATTTTACAACGCTCGACCTGGCAAAAGGTTTTTATCAAATCGAGATGAAACCTGAAGATCAGAAAAACTTCTTTCTCAACTCCATTTGGACATTACGAATACATTCGAATGCCCTTTTGATTAAAGAATGCACCAGCCAATTTCCAACGGCTGATGAATTCTGTATTAAGAGAATATATTAAAATCTGTATAGTGTATTTGGATGACATACTCATCTTTAGCACCTCTCTACAAGAGCACTTCGATAACTTAAATAAAATTTTTATTGCTCTAAAAAAGGCAAACCTTAAAGTTCAAATCGACAAATGTAATTTTCTGTGCAAAGAAACAGAATACCTTGGGCATGTTCTCACCCAAAATGGTGTAAAGCCTAATCCAACAAAAAAATCAAAGATATAATCGAATTAAAACTATCAACAACGCAAAAACAGATAAAATCGTTTTTGGGCATAACTGGATTTATAGAAAATTCATACAAAATTATGCAAAAATAGCTCAACCTCAACCTTTAACCAAAATAAATACCTTAGATCCAACTTATATTAATGCTTTTGAACAATTAAAATTACTTTTAACATCTCATCCAACTTTAAAATACCCCGATTTTAACAAACCATTTAAAATAAATACTGATGCTAGTCAATTCGCCATTGGCGCTATGCTATTACAGGACAACCATCCTATTGCATATGCTAGTAGAACTTTAAGTAATCACGAAATCAGATACAATACAACTGAAAAAGAACTTTTGGCTTTGGTTCGGCGAGTAAAATATCTTCGATCATATATCTATGGCAAAGAATTTGAACTTCAAACCGACCACCAAGCCCTAAAATGGCTTCATACCAAGTACTTGGGAAAAAATTTATATCCAAGATTACAAAGGTGGACACTATCCTTAGGTGAATATAATATGAAAATAGAATATTTAAAAGGGAAGGACAACAAAATTGCTGACTTCCTTAGTAGACTAAATACAGACAAAAAAGAAATAAATGAACTGACCGAGACGTTCAGTATTAACGAAGGGAGAGAAGCCTTCGAAATTAACAGCAATGATGAAATCAATGACAACATATCTCTTCAACCAACAATACATTCACAAGAAGAACAACTTGATCACATTCCAATCTTAGACACTATAATAAATAGATTTAAAACCCAAATAGTAATATCCAATAACATTACTCAGGAATTTGAAAGCCTTTTAGACGGTAAACGAAGAATATATTTAAGTCCAGACTTAACTGAACAAGAACTTACCAGCAAATTAAAATCTTATGTTAACAGATTCCAAAATTGCTATCTTTACCCAAATACCAGATCACGAATATAATACTATTCAACAAATATTAATAAAGAATTTCCCTAATACTAAATTTATAAAATGTACCTACTTTGCACAAGACGTGAAAACAAAAGAAGCACTTATAAAAATTATATCTTTGCATCATAAAGAGCAAAAACATCCGGTAATTATTTCATTATACCAATATTTAAAATATAAAGTTTATCATAAACAATTATAAATAACAATTAATAGAATTACTAACAATTGTGAAATTTGCAGTAAAGGCAAATACAACAGAAACCCTATTAAACCTAAATTCAAAAAAACGGAAATCCCGATAAATAAAAATCAAATCATTCATATCGACACCTATATTAATAAGAAACAAAATTTTTTAATTTTCATTGATAAATTTACCAAATACGCAACTGCATACCAATTAGAACATAAAAACCATATACAATTAATTGAAAAACTTAGAATGTACTTTAACCACAAAAAACCCAAAAAAGTAATTCCCGATAACGAATTTAATAATATGTACATAAAAGAAGTTTTATCACAAGAAAATATCGAACTTCATTTGGTTAAACCTAACAGCCACATCGGCAATTCTGACGTCGAAAGATTAAATAACACTATAACAGAAAGATTACGTATTTTAAATTTAGAAGAACAACTTCCTATTAGAATTCAAATGTTAAATGCCATAAAAAATTATAATAACCTATATCACATTACAATTAAAACCACCCCACAAAACGCAGAAAATAATTTTATTCCATCCGATACTATGTACAACAATCTAATTAAATCCCAAGAAAAACATTTAATAAAACATAATAAAAATAGGGAAGATTATAGTGAAACTCGACAAATATATATAAAAAATTTTAAATGTCTCAGACACAAAGATCAACCTAAATTTAGGAAATACAAATTAAATAATGTACATCCTATTAACATTAAACGACCTGTAAAATTTTCAGATAACCTCAATGACGAAAATACTTCTACTATTTCTAATGTTACTTCCGCTAACACAATCGAATCAACTTCAAATAGAGAAAATTGATTGGTTATACAATTGTTCAAGACAGTCAGTTACTAATACCGAAAATATTTAATTACTCTTTACATATTATTGACATAAATGAAATAAATGAGTTAATAAGTGAAATAAAAATGAGCTCCTCTCTTTTTGCAACAAATACAAGGAAATGCTTAATAAAGGAAATTGACAGATTGGAAGACAAATTAAACACATTTAAAAATGAACACCATACAATACAAAAACGTGGACTTTTAAATTTTTTCGGAACAATTAGTAAATGGTTGACTGGAACTATGGACGATGACGACAGACAATTTATAAACCAACGTCTGCAAGATTTTGAATATAACAACGGCAACCTTATAAAAAATATGAATGAACAATTATAAATTAATAATAATTTCAACAACTCCGTAAATAAATTACTAGATAACATTCAACAAGACAGACTATTAATAAAGAACTATATCGCCCTGTGCTGGAAATTCGAGCTATTTTTGCTTTTAACATATAAAATGTTAACATATAAAATTTGTTTTGTGTAAATTATATTAGACTACACATAATAAAAATTATGCCAACAGTGTTGTCAACAATTCTTGCGCTTAAAATTAGCTTAAAAAAAATTTATAATTTTTCTTAATTATTAAAACGTTGTTCAGTACCAATTTTTGATACCGATATTAACTATGTTGTACGTATTCTGTATCCTAATTAAAAAACTCTATGAAGACATAATATGTACAACAAAATTTAACATTTCATAATTCATAAGCTTAGTATTTAGTATTATATTATATTGAAGCTGCCCAAAGTACAAATAATAGTCAAGTTGACTGAAGTCTTTTTTTAAATCTCAATCTTAAGATTAATAGCAAAAAAAAAAGTTTTTCAATAAATCAAAGAATAAATTTTTCCTACCCTTTTTTTCATTTTTAAATTTAATAGCTACATAGGTAAATTTTTACTACAAATGTATGTGGGAATCAATAATTATGCCTACCTTATCGATAACGTTATGATCATAACGTTAACACTAACAAGTTCAATGGCCCAATCAGCTGACGAGCACATTTTCTACAATTTGACACATATTCAACTTCCTTTTGTTTTTTTTTTTTTCCTTTTAAGCCGTGGACGTGGATAGATGCAGTTGAATCATCTAATAAAATTAAATCATACTTACTTTGTCTTTTTTTAAATTAAATAACTAAACTTAAAATTAAACGTATTAAATAATACTTTGTTTTTTTTTAAATTAAATAACTAAACTTAAAATTAAACGTATTAAATAATACTTTGTCTTTTTTTAAATTAAATAACTAAAGTTAAATAAAATTCTTTAAACTCAAATAAATATTGTTATTTTTAATTTCGATTCCCACAAATTTGGGGGCTCAACCGGGATGTGAAAAGAATAAAATCCTAAAAAAAAAAACTAAATTCTCAATATTAAAGGTGAAATAATTTTTTTTTCCTTAAAATAAATTAACGTGGACTAAAACAAAAAACTAAATTCTAAATATTAAAGGTGATAATTTAAATTATTAAAATAATTTAACGTGGACTATATGTATAAAAAAAAAAAAAAAAACGAACTAAACTCTAAATATTAAATGTGAAATTCGTAATTGTTTTTTTTAATTTTATTAAAAACTAAAGATTTGATTAAATTGAATTAAAAATAAGTAAAAAACAAAAAAAAACATAAAAGAAATAAAAACCAAATCCAGGGTTGCGGTTTGCAATTTTTTTTTACTAAAAGTAAATAATTAAATAAAACACGTGGACTAAAAAGATAAGCTGTAAAATAAAAAAAAATATAAGTGAATTAATTGTGGACTAACGCGGATGCTACTACTAACATGAGAATGTTAACTTCATTATTTAAAGTAAACCTTTACAAAATTTATAGTACTTTAAATAATTCGAATTATTAATAAAAATCAACGTAAAAAAAAAAATACAAACTATAAAATTTATACAAAATTGTTATAAGGGATTTTACGCGATCGTATGGAATTAAATTATCATAAAAAAAAAATATTTTTAACAAATGTGAACAGTGTGCGCAGGCTGCTAAATATACCAACTTAAGCATCAGTCAAAATAAAATTATAAATAGAAATTTTCGGATGGAACAAAATAACACCAAAAGAAATAAGAAACAACAGGTATAATATTTGAATTTAAATAAAAAAAATTAAAATTATAAAAAAAAAAAACGTAATCGCAATATATATAAATAAAAATAAAAGCAGATTTTAATTTAAAATAAAATCTTTATTTTGATTCTGGAGCACCTTGTACTGTAAAATAAAAAAAAAAAAAAGGGCTAGACATCAGGTATAAAATTATAAAAAAAAAAAATATTTTTAAATAAATTTATAATAAAATATAACCAAAAATAAATATAAATAAAATAAATGCAGTCTTTGTTTAAAATAAATTTTTTTTTATATCGATTTTTGAATATTTTGCACTTTAAACACAACAAAAAAAATGTTAAGGTACATCAGGTAATAAATAAAATAAATTTTTTCTTTTGATAATTAAATATAATATAAAATATATATAAACAAATAAATACAAATTAATAATTTTTGAAAATAAAGCTTTTATTTACTTGATTTTGAATTTAAATTTTACAAAACATATTTCTAATTTTAAAATATTATAACAAATTAATAAAATGAGTGGACGCAGACGACAAAGCAGGCAAAATAGCCAAGTAGCTGTTGAGTTCGACATGGAAACTTCTGGATTGTTGAGAAGGCCAAACAACAATAATGAAGGGCAATCCATGAGATTTAGTTTTGGAGACGTAGAAAATATTTTGCGTAAATTTTCAGGCGATAGTACAATGAGTGTTAAAAAATGGATTACTGAATTCGAGCAATATGCGACAACATTTAATTGGAATGACTTACAAAAATTCATTTTTTGTAAACGATCGTTAAGAGGAGCTGCAAAAGTTTTTATCGACTTCGACGCTAAGCCACTGAACTATCACGAATTAAAAAACGCTTTATTCCAAGAATTCCAACCTAAAATAACCAGTGCAGAAGTTCATAATAAACTGAGGGAAAGAAGAAAAAAAAATTATGAATCGTTACGAGAACACCTATATCGCATGATCGACATTGCGTCACAGGCAGATGTGGATGAAGCATCAATAATTGAGTATGTCATCGATGGAATCAAGGATTATGCAAGCAACAAAAGTATATTGTATGGTGCAAAAACCATAAATGAATTTAAAATAAAGCTCGAAATCTACGAAAAAATAAAAAATGAAAGCACTAAGCAGTCTGGAAAATTTAATGAAACACAAAGAAAATTTAGCAGAGATGTACCTAAAAGTATGGACAAAACAAATAAACGATTTTGTTACAACTGTGGATCTTCGGATCATGAATTCCACTCATGTCCGGAAAAAGGAAAAGGACCTAAACGTTTTGGATGCAACCAATATGGCCATAGAAAGATGAATTGTCCAGTACAAACTACAATAAAAAAATCTTCAAACGTTATCGTTAAAAATAGCATGTATCTTTCATGCAAATTAAACAATTACGTTTTAGATGGATTGGTCGACACCGGCGTGAAATAAGCCTTATAAAGCAAAACCATGTAGCAAACATAAAACCAAAATACCATTTTAAAGACTCTCAGTTATCAGTTTCAGGGATAGGATCGAACATCACAACCAGCGGTTCCTGTATCTTAAATATTAAAATTGGAAATAACACTTTTGAAAATGTTGAAGTTCATATTGTCAACAGCAACTTTATGAAACCAGATTTAATTTTAGGAATGAACCTTTTGCAGTTAGCTACAGTGCAAATTGAAGACGGTAAAGTAAATATCACAAAAAAAATAGTTTCAGGCGAAAGTACGACCAGAAACGAAGAAAGCAACACTTGTTATTTGGCAGAAGTTGATGTAGATAACGAAAGTAAAAACAACCTACCTGATGTACATCATTTGGAAGAGAAATGCGTTAAGGAAGAAGTAATCAAGTTGATCAACAACTACACACCCAACGGTCCCATAGAATCTCCTGTCCAAATGAAAATCTGTACGACGGATGATATCCCGATCTACAGGCCACCGAGATGATTTCCACAACAAGAAGAAAAAATAATTGAAAATCAAATAAATGAATGGTTACAAAACAACATCGTCCGGGAAAGCAGTTCAGATTATGCCAGTCAAGTTGTCTTGGTAAGGAAGAAGGACGGTAGTCACAGACTATGCATCGACTATAGGAATATCAACAAGAAGATACACAAGGACAGGTACCCTCTTCCCAATATAGAAGACCAAGTGGATAAATTGCAAGGAGCGAATTTTTTTACAACTCCTGACCTTGAGAATGGATTTTTCCATGTTAAGGTAGAAGAAAGCAGTAGGAAATTTACATCATTTGTGACAAGTAACGGCCAGTTTGAATTCCTTCGAGTACCTTTCGGTCTCTGCAATTCCCTCGCCGTTTTCCAAAAATATATTAATTATGTTTTTAGGAATTTAATAAATAAAGGCGCTGTGATAATTTATTTAGATGACATCGTAATTCCATCTGCAACTATTGATGAAGGACTGACCAGACTTAAAGAAGTGTTGAGCGTAGCAGCAGAAAATGGATTGAAGATCAAGTGGAAAAAATGCCAAATACTACAAGACGATATAGAGTATCTAGGATATCAAATTAGAAAAGGCCGGATTTCTCCGTCAAAATCAAAAACAAAAGCTATCAAAAACTTTTCCATCCCCACAACCGTAAAACAGTTACAATCGTTTTTAGGTTTAGCCAGTTATTTTAGAAAATTCATTCATAATTTCTCTGTTAAAACTAAACCTTTAAGCGACTTATTAAAAAAAGGAAATTGCTTCGAAATTAAAGAAAAACAAATCGAAGCGATAAACGAAATAAAAGAAGTTCTTAGAAAAAAACCAGTACTCAAAATATTCGAATTTGGAGTTGATACAGAACTACACACTGACGCCTCGAAAGATGGGTATGTAGCAATTTTATTACAAAGGGACAAGGAGGACAATAAACTACATCCGGTGCATTTCTTCAGTAGAAAGACCACAGATGCCGAAAAACGTTATTGCAGCTACGAACTGGAAGTACTAGCAGTCATTGAAGCTTTGAAACGACTTAGAGTTTATCTACTAGGACAAAGATTCAAGCTTGTAACCGACTGTAAGGCGTTTGAGTGCACATTAAAGAAGAAAGATTTGGCCACAAGGGTCGCCAGATGGGCCTTGCTCTTGGAAGAGTTCGACTATAGTGTCGAGAACAGATCTGGAACCCAGATGAAGCATGTTGACGCGTTAAGCCGAAATCCAGTTAGCATGTGTGTTACGAGTAACAATAGCAATTTTCTAAAAAAGTTAAGTGAGGCGCAACAGAAAGATGATAGACTCAACGCAATAATCAACATATTACAAGATAAACCCTACAAGGACTATATCATACAAAACGGTATACTTTTTAAAAACATAAATAATAATTTGTTGTTTGTAGTTCCAGATTCTATGACCATGGAAATTATCAAAGAAGCACATGAAAAGGGGCATTTCCACGTGAAAAAATGAAAGAGATCATAGAAAAAGAATACTTTATTCTAAATCTGCCTAAGAAAGTTGAACATTATATCCGTGGCTGCGTAAAATGAATCCTAGCAGAGAGAAAAAGTGGAAAGTTGGAAGGCTACCTTCATCCCATTCCGAAAGGCGATCAACCTTTACAAACCTTCCACATAGACCATCTTGGTCCAATGCACAACACGAAGAAAAACTATAAATATATTTTTGCTGTAATAGACGGATTCACAAAATATTGTTGGCTATTTCCTACTAAAACGCTAAATTCTGAAGAAGTTGTCCAAAAATTAGAAAGTATAGCAGAGACGTTTGGGTATCCTAAAAGGATCGTCGCCGACCACGGAGGTGCATTCACTTCTAAAAGATTCCAAGAATATTGCGAGGAGCACGACATTAAACTCATTTTTACCACCGTTGGAGTACCTCGAGGAAATGGGCAAATAGAAAGATTACATTCTACCACTATAGCAGCTTTAACCAAATTATCTCATGATGATCACGAAAAATGGTATCGTTTTGTGAAACCATTACAAACAACACTTAATTCAACATTTCAACGCGCAATTCAGACAACACCGTTCCAGAAAGGATATTATAAAAATTCAATCTGAAAACATAAAAAATTATAATAAACGGAGAAAAATTGCTAGAAAATATGAGGTTGGAGATAGAGTAGCAATAGAAAGGGTGCAATTCGGAACTGGACTTAAAATTCGCCATAAATTTTTCGGTCCATACAAAATTATAGCGATCAAAGGATTTGACAGATATAAAGTTGAGAAAATAGGATGTCACGAAGGTCCGAATTTTACAGAATGTAGTGCAGACAAAATAAAGTCTTGGATCGAAAATGAAGAAGATTTTTTAGATTATGCAGAATACGAAGAAAATTTAGTTTCAGAAAACAGCGAAATTGAAGAACTGGACGAAACATCATCAGGGTCTGATGAGCAGTCAGGAAAGGCCGAATGTGGGAATCAATAATTATGCCTACCTTATCGATAACGTTATGATCATAACGTTAACACTAACAAGTTCAATAGCCCAATCAGCTGACGAGCACATTTTCTACAATTTGACACATATTCAACTTCCTTTTGTTTTTTTTTTTTCCTTTTAAGCCGTGGACGTGGATAGATGCAGTTGAATCATCTAATAAAATTAAATCATACTTACTTTGTCTTTTTTTAAATTAAATAACTAAACTTAAAATTAAACGTATTAAATAATACTTTGTCTTTTTTTAAATTAAATAACTAAAGTTAAATAAAATTCTTTAAACTCAAATAAATATTGTTATTTTTAATTTCGATTCCCACATGTATGCCTATTTAAAGTTCTCAAAACATGCGAAAAATTATTCTGAATTCCTTAGTTTACTTTATACCTTTTTGTCTAGTTTATTTATTTAATATTTCCTAAGTTTTTTATTGACAAAAATATATTTCTACACATGGTCATGAGCCATGACTCATGAGTTTCTTAAAACAAATAAATATTATTGCTTTTATTCCTTTATGAGAAGTAAACTCTTTCCTACTCTCAACTATTGCCCGCTACTTCAGCCCTTGTAAAAGAGCATATAACAGAGTAGATAAATAATTTCCGGCAGATGGCTTTAATTAAAATTCTATTGAATAGGTTATGTTAAATTATATTCTTTATTTGATAACCAATAAGCACTTACCCCCTTCCATTTTAAAAAATATATAATATAAAGATATTTATATCAGAAATAAATACTATTAAATATAATTAACTTCTCAAATGACAGGTAGTTTTAAAAAGTCAAATATATATATGACGATTAATCTGACAATTATGTACTCCTGAAACAAAAATTAGCGTTCCATTTACAAACTGCGCCTATCTAATCTTCATGCAAACTTTTTGATATATAAAATTCGTTCGTTTTGTCAAAGTAAAACTAAAAATAGTTTTTTAATTATAAAACGAGGAAGAGTGTAGTAGAGTAGACTGTGTCAACTCTGCGATACCCGTATGACCGTTATATAAACATTATATCATTATTATTATTATAAACATTAATTACTTTTGGCAAAATTTCAAACATACCAGCTTTATTAGGTGAAATATAATGCTCATATAAAAGAAGGAGTTGTATGGCAGCTACTCGAACCCTCTGCAGTAGACCAACCAAATTTTGCAGTAACTTTGGCAATTACACTAAACTATTTTTGGCAAAATTTCAGACACCCAACTTTAATAGGTATAGAGTAATGCTCATATAAAATAAGAAGTTGTATGGCAGCTACTCGAACCCTTTGCAGTAAACCAACCAAATTTTGCAGTAACCTTGGCCATTACACTAAACTATTTTTAGCAAAATTTCAGACACCCACCTTTAATAGGAATAGATAGGCAACAGACCAACCAAATTTTGCAGAAACTTTGGCCATAAAATTAAACTACTTTTACCAAAATTTCAGACACGTAGCTGTAATAGGTACAGAGAAATACTCATATAAAAAAAGAAGTTGTATGGCAGCCACCCGAACCCATGGACCAAATTGGCTGGATTTAAATAGCGATGACGGCTATTGCACAAAAACGAATTTTTGAAAATTTCAAGATCCTAGCTCCTTTAGTTTTTGAGTTATCGTGCGGACGGACGGACGGACATACATAGCTAAATCGATTTTTTTTTTCGATTCTGATCCGATCCATACACTTGAGTCTATATCTACCCCCCTCATTCTCTGCGTCACAAACGTAATGGCAAATTTATTATACCCTTTGACCATATAGTCATACGGGTATAAAAACATTATTCGATGTTGAAAGTGTGAAATAAACTTTTCAATTATTAGATTAAAATCAAAAAATACGACGTACAATTTTATACGGCAGTACGTCAATACGTCGGTCTATATATCCATTATCGGTAAATCGATACGCGCGTACAATATTTAATTTATCAAAAATATTTATGTGAATGTTTTAATTTAGTACCTACAAAAAATATTTTTAATTTCATATTGTAGGTATTTTGAATATAAGATATTTTTTAAAAAAAATTATTGTAAAAAAATATTATTTTTTAAAACATAATATTAAAAATATAAGAAAAACCAAAAATAATATTTTTATACATTTTGTCAATATTTGTAAATTTTAAAAATCCGAGATACAGTACATTGCGTTACGCGTATTTTCGCTGCTCTAATGTAAATTTATGTACCTATTTATTTCTCAAGTTTTTGACAGAAATTATACGCTGCACGCTTTTATTTAGGTTAGGACCTAAGGAACAAATAACTTTTTTTGAGGAAGATAATTTTTTTGTTTTGCAAACATATTGTACCGTAGGTATTTTCAATTTATTTGAATATTTGCATGTGTTAAACTAAATTATTTAAAAAAAAATGTTATTTTAAAATATTTTATTTTTAAAATTTATTCGCAACAGCATAAGAAAAAACAATTGCAATATGTATTTTTATACAATTTGTCAATTTTTAAATTTTAAAACTCTGAGGTACAGCACGTCGCGTATACTTTCATGTAAATTTTTTTACATAACTAATTATTTCAAAATTTTTTGACAGAAGCTGAATGCCGTACATGCTGATTTTGGCTGATCCATAAAAAACAAATCATTTTTCTTAAAAAAAATTTTTTTTTTAGTACCTACTGTACTAACTGTACTAACTTTTTTAGTACCTACTGTACTAACTAAACACTTAATAAATTGCAAACAAAAACAAAATACAGTACTTTTCGGTTATAACGACCATTATGGGACTGAAAATATTCGTTGTAATAAAAGAATATCGTTTTAAAAGAATGCTGTGAATTTTGAAAAATTAGTATAAGACTTGAACATTGTTGGATGTGCTGATTCTAGAATGGACACTTCGAACTCATTTGCTAAAATTTTATTTGATGTGTCGGCCTCAAGCCTATGTACAGTGCTTTTTCTTCTATTTTTCTTCAATTTTTTTGTATTTTTGATGCGTTATTATGATTTTTTTTATATTCAAAACTAAATAAAAAACACTTAATTGTTACAAAACGTGTAAAGTTTATTATAATTAAAATTGAACCGAGTTCGTTATAAATGAAAACTACTGTATAAACCAAATGTATTGTTTCATTTCAATCAGAACTCATTTGCAATTTTAGAGAGATAAAAAAAAAAACAAAAAAAAAATTTTAAAAAAGTTTCAATCTCCTTGTTCATTGAACTTTTGAACTAAATAAAAAAAAGAAAGACATAAGTCGGCGCATACAATAGTTTGATTGAGCTGCGAGTTACAACCGAAAATGAATTACTTTTACCCAGAAAGTCGGCGCATAATATTAGAGTCATAAGCCTCAACTTTTAAAAGCGTGACCGTTAAATTCAAATTTACGTTAAATTAAAGACGGATTTTCACCTCAAAAAAACACAATATTCTAAAAAACGAGGAAGAGTGTAGTAGAGTAGACTGTGTCAACTCTGGGATACCCGTATGACCGTAACATTTACATTATATCATCCGGTTAATTACTTTTGGCAAAATTTCAAACATTCAGCTTTATTAGGTGTAGAGTAATGCTCATATAAAAGAAGGAGTTGTATGGCAGCTACTCGAACCCTTTGCAGTAGACAAACCAAATTTTGCAGTAACTTTGGCCATTACACTAAACTATTTTTGGCAAAATTTCAGACACCCAGCTTCATTTGGTGTAGTGTAATCCTCATATAAAAGAAGGAGTTGTATGGCAGCTACTCGAACCCTCAGCAGTAGACCAACCAAATTTTGCAGTAACTTTTGCCATTACACTAAACTATTTTTTGCAAAATTTCAGACACCCAGCTTCATCAGGTGTAGTGTAAAGCTCATATAAAAGAAGGAGTTGCAGGGCAGCTACTCGAACCCTCTGCAGTAGACCAACTAAATTTTGCAGTAACTTTGGCCAATACACTAAACTACTTTTGGCAAAATGTCAGACACGCAGTTTCCATAGGTATAGAGTAATGCTCATATAAAATTAGAAGTTGTATGGCAGATACTCGAACTCGTGGACCAAAATGGCTGAATTTAAAACTCGATTCCGTTTTTTGCATAAAAACGAATTTGTGAAAATTTCATAATCCTAGCTCCTTTACTTTTTGAGTTATCGTGATGACGGACGGATGGACGGACTGACAGACGGACAGACGGGCGGACGGACATACATAGCTAAATCGATTTATTTTTCGATTCTGATCCGATCCATACACTTGAGTCTATATCTACCCCCCCTCCTTCTCTGCGTCACAAACGTAATGGCAAATTTATTATACCCTTGGACTATATAGTCATACGGGTATAAAAATATCATTGTCCTATGAAAACAAAAAAAACCTTTATTTTGGTTTTTGTTTCATTAAAATTGGTCAAATAGTTTGCTCTAAAAAAGGAGGTTTATATTTGTATGGGAAAAAATAAGCCGATTAAATATTATGATATGCTAAAAACTGAAGTTGACGAAAACGCTTTAAGAATCTCACTTTTTGACTTAAAATTAAACATAGAACAGATAAATAAAATTAAAGAAGACCTACAAGATAACATAATTCTTTCAAATTTAAATATTATTCATTCCTCTCTTCTAAATCACGAAGAGATAATTAATTTTAAATTAAACTCTGAAAAACTAAAATATATAAAAGTAGGATTTTCAAGAACAACTACTAATAAACTAATATTTTTAATTAAAATTCCTTTCAAACTAACAACTATTAACAGAAAACTAATTATACCTTTAGCTAATGAAAATAATTGTAATCTAATAGATTCTTCAATAACAAAAACTTTAGAATTTCGTAACGAACTCTTTGAATACGATGAAACCGAAGTTCTTCATCAATTAACAAAAATTAATCATTGTATAACAAATAAAAATTGTAAAACTTTAAAGAATTGTAATAATGAAATAATTGAAATCGATGATAGTAGTATACTAGTACAACTGGCAAAAAATGTAATATAAACTTCTAATTGTGATGAAAGAAAAATCAATCTAAATGGTAACTATTTTGTAAAATTTTATAATTGTAGTATTAGTTTAAATAATAAGACTTTTTATAATGATATAACAGAAATAAAAAATAAATTTATAGAGTTTTTTTTGTAACGTCTATTAGAACGGTTCTATACTTAAGTTAACATCAATAAAAGGTTTATATTAAAAGTTTATATATAAAATCAATGTGTTTTATTTATGTGGAAATATTTTTTTTTTTTTGTCAACATTAAATAAATAAATAACTCGCGTGCAAAACCTCTGCGCAACCTTTACCAACTTTCCTTTACTTCGGAAACTCATCCTACGCAATGGAAAGTAGCATTCCTAAAAAAGACGACAAAAACGATCCCTCTAACTAACAACCTATTGCTATTACTTCGTTTATTTCCAAAAGTAAAGGAAAAAGTTATGAACCATAAGCTTTTGCAATATCTAGATCGCAATGGTTTAAAATGGGAATAAAATATGGTCGATGGTTTAGAAAAGGTTTAAAAATCTGCTTTTCAACTTATATTTCGTTTCGTACTTAGCTGCAAGTTCTACTATGCTCTTCCTCGTTTTTTTATGATTTTATGAGAGAAATGTAGGCTTCTTTTTGGAAAAACTGTTTTAAAATACTATGTTTTTAAGCACAATATATGCGAAATTGAATTTTTTAATTTTTAAATTTTATTTGAAGAAAACTGAAATTTTACACTGAAATCTGTTTTTAGAAAACAACAACTGCAAAGTAGATAAAAAACAAAGACTTACTTACTTGTTATTGAAATTTAAAGATATTTATATTCGGATTCTTTATTAGCTTTATTTTTATTAATATTATCTCATTTAGCTTTTGCACTATTTGAGACCATTTAAGGAGAGCAAAAAAATTAGTCTTATTAAATAAGTGAGCTTTTGAAATAAAGGTTAACTTGGTTTTTTACCAAAATTTTGAAAATTTCATGGCGTCGTCGTGAAAAACGGGTTAATCGAACTTAAGTAAAACTTTTTGCAGCCGCTCTTTTAGACTGCAAAATCAACCTGTAAAATTGGACACAAATCGGAATCACAAAATTTTTTGGAAGCCCGCCAGGCCGAAATGGATTAAGTCGTTCGAACTAAATGTATACAACTAATTCCGGTTACTAAGAGCAACATTTGTGCAAAATTTCAAGTCAATCGGTGAAAACGTTTTGACGCGACATCAAAAACAATGAAAAAGCTACATTACGCCCTCGTGCCCAAACGGGTTAATTGAGCTCAACAAAAATTTGTGCCAGCCTCTCTTTTCGACTGCGAAACTACCCTGTAAATGTCGAGTCAAAACGGTTTGACCGATTGATTTGAATTTTTGCACACATGTTCCTCTTAGCAACCGGAATTGGTTGGAATAAATTAGCAGTGGTTTTCACGTGAATCCTGGACAAACAAACAAACAAACAAATTTTCTTCTTTACATATTAGATAATTAACTTTTATTTTATATTTTTTACCCAAACTCAGTAACATTATAGAATTTTGAAATGTGATTTTTTAGAACTCTTAGTTTTTTTCATGACTTGTTTTTTTTAATGAAAATTTTTCCATGATGCTTTGATAAAAACCGAATAAAATAATGTTCATTCATTAACTATAATATACGGGTAGTAAAAGAATTCAGTGGAATTAAACTACTAAAAATTTAATTCTAACATTAATAAATAAGTAAATTATAAGAATAAATTTAAAAAGTATTTAAAAATGAAATAATTAATGAAATGCACTGAGCTATTCAACAGTGACTACAGTACAACATAAATTAACAATCTGGAAGAAGTAATTACAGAATGTGTAAAATTTAAATGAATATAATAAAGATTAAATATAATAAATTTTAAATTTGTAATTTTGTAATTGTATTTTTTAAATATGTACATTCATTTCATGTCTTGCTATACCCGTATGACTATAATCAAAAGGATATACTAAATTTTCTATTATGTTTGCTACGCAGAGATGAAGGGGGGGTTTATATAACCTCAAAGGTATGGATCGAATTAGAATTAAAAAGTGAATTGATTTAGCTATGTATGTCCATCCGCCCGTCTGAACGAAATTTTCACAAATTCGTTTTTATGCAATATCCTTTATCGCTATTGAAATCCAGCCATTTTGGTCCACGGGTAGTAGTACCTGCCATACAATTTCTTTTTATACCCGTGCATACATATATGACATCGGGTATATTAGATTTGCTCCTCCATTTGTAACGCATCGATCTAGACGAGCTAGATATAGTGTCAAGGGTACGTATCGGCTCAGAATCGAAAAATTAGTCGATCTAGCTATGTGTGTCTGTCCGTCCGTGTGTCAGCACGATAACTCAAAAACTAAAAGGACTAGAGTCTTGGAATTCACACAAAGTGATTTTTAGACAATTTCTAGGTTCCCTATTGTTTTTGGTTAAAATCGGACCAAGAATTCGGGGAGCTGCCATACAACTTTTTTGTACCAATATGAATTTCTTCAAAACTAATTATACTACGGGGATGAAAATTGCAGACGGTTAGTTTTATAATGACTCTGGCACTTATATGAAGTTTCAAAATGTTAGGGCCCCATTTTCGGGGGGCTGCCATACAACTTCTTTGCACCAATATGAATTTCTTCAAAACTAATTATACTACGAGGCTGAAAATTACCCACGGTTAGTTATATAATGAATTGAGCACTTATATGAAGTTTCAAAATGTTAGGGCCCTATTTTCGGGGGGCTGCCATACAACTTATTTGCGCCAATATGAATTTCTTTAAAACTAATTATACTACGACGATAAAAATTACACACGGTTATTTATATAATGAATCGAGCACTTATATAAAGTTTCAAAATGTTAGGGCCCCATTTTTTTTTTTTTTTTTTGTGATTTTTTTTTTTTTGTTAATTTTTTTTTTTTTTTTTTTTTTAGCTAAAGTTATGGGACAATGAATGAAAATTTTGTTTTTTGTTTTGTGATTTTTTTTTTTTTTTTAATTTATTTTTTTTTTTTACGTCAAAATTATGGAGTAATGAGTTAAATGTATAAGGGAAGTAAATTACGGTTTATTTTATACACCATAGTGGGTATGCACGGGTATCTAAAAGTTGACAAGGGCAACTATAATCTTCCTCGTTTTATATGAGTTTTTCTTTATTCCTATTGAAGCTGTGTTGCTGAAATTTTGCAAAAAATCGTCTAGTTTAATGGCCAAAGTTTCTACAAAATTTGGTTGGTGTACTACAGTGGATTCGAGTAGCTGCAATACAACTTCTTCTTTTATATGAGCATTTCTCTACACCTAATAAAGCTGAGTGTCTGTAGTTTTGCCAAAAATAGTTTAGTATAATGGCCAAATTTGTTCAAAAATTATAAAAAATAATCCAAAAATAGTTTTTATTTAAATGTTGTTTAAATGTTAGTTTTTATTTAGATCTTGACCCATTCACAAATTTATTTCCATAGCAATATATTGTAAAATCCAAATAATATGCGCCAAAACACGAGTGAATTAAATAATAATATTTTGCTGACCCAACATTTTATCTAGTTTAAATTTTAAAACAATACATTTTTTTATCATTGTGAAATATATTCTTAAAAAAAAAAAAAACAAGTAAAGAAACAGTAAATCGGTGCAACCCAGTTAGAAATATACTACCCCTAATTGGTTCAAATTAAGTTAGAAGTCCATAAGTCATTTTAAAACTATAAAACATTAACTATAGGACATAAGACATAGCTGATGAAATTAATTTTATAATACTTATTTACTTTACGTTATCGGCAAACAAGTTGTTATTTTTGAGCCGAGTCCAAAGCTTACCTCCATTGGTTTCTGTCTTTCGCAGCTTTTCCCCAACTTCAATATTCAGCATTCTTATGTCTGACTGAAAACCGTCTTTCCATCGAAGAAGCCAGTTTCGAAAAGCGATGTTCTTATTCGCTATGATGTTACGGCACTCTTTCTCAAACTTCACTCTTGTGGGAAGATGCTGGTACCGAACCAATGACTTAATGAGCGGCTGGTTTGATGATAGAATATCACCATGCCCACTAACCTTCGACTGGTGCATGTTCACTTATGGGTAAGGACTGCATCATATGGGAAATGGCTTCGGTATATTCCTTTGCGGTCTCGGATGACAATAAAGTTTCTACGTTTATTTTCAGCGATGTTCTACTTACGTGCCTTGTATATGTAGATATTCTGGCTCGGATTCTAGCTATAACAAGGAGGTGGTCTGAGTCCACATTTGTACCTCTCCATGTACGCATACCCATCACATCTGCAGCGTGCCTACTGTCAATCATCACGTGATATATTTGATTTGATGTTTTCTGATCTGGGGACCGTCAGATGATTTTATGAGAGAATATTATAATGAAAAAACTTTTTACTGCTTATCGCCATGTTCTTCATAGGCGCTGTGGCTGCCGATTGTGTTTTCAAATGTCTTCTCCTTCCCAATCTTTGCATTAAAATCCACTACAATAATTTTAATAGCATGGAGCGGATAATCATCATGTCATAGCCTGTCATAGTAAAAAAATTTTTTAAACCGTAGTCCTTATTTTGTTTCCCAGGGTCGTTGCCCGTAAAACCTCCGGTTTTCTTCTTTGATTTTTGCTAGAAATTTTGTTTTTATGGATCACGTTATTAGCCTAACGCCAATCTCTGTTTGTGGGCTGCACTGGTATTTGAGGTACCCATTTTATAGTACTGGGATTTTTCTCGTAAACATCACTTGCATGTATCAGTTTGGCAAGTCAGTCCGGACATGACTATGTCCTAGTGGTTACGGGCTTGGAAGTACTAAGACACAATTAATGGGTATACACAGTTACAGCTCTGGATATCGCTACATGACACCAATTAGAGCCTACCCTGTGTAAAGATCACCCAACCACCTTTTATAATATTAAAAACATTTTTTAATTATTTAATCTATTCAAAAATATTCAAAATTCTTACTGCTATATTTATTTCAAAATATTAAAAAGTAAAGAACATGAAATAAATCTATATATTATATATTTTCGTAAGCCGGATTTTTTATTTTGAGATAGCGCCGAAACTATAAGCCCGAAACATAAGCCATACTTTGATTTAAAGGTTGAGATTGTGCGGGTTCGTTTCTGTAGGACCAATAGTTTTGGAGATAAATCGATTAATAACTTTCGGACTACATTCATCCTAATTTAAATAGAAGTACAAAATATTTTTGGGGAATATTTTAATTTGAAATTTAAATAATGCATATATATTTAAAAAAATTGGAAATCATTTTTAATGAGACAAACTTTTCAAAATGGCTTTTTTGTGCTAAAATGGCCAAATTGAGTGAATAGATTATTAAAGTACCCGATGAATTTATTTGTAATGGTTCAATAATAAAGCATGTTTTTGGGAAAACGATTGATGGTTTTCAGAATATTGCTTAAAAAGTTATTATGTGCCATTTAACTCAAATAAACTCATTAATAAACATTATTACAAATACACAAAGTTTACAGCTGTAGCACTATATTTTAACATACGTTAAAAATTTTCCTTAAATTTGAAAGGGCTTCTTCAAATTTGAGAAATTGTCTCTTAATTTTAACCATTTTTGCTTAGATATTAAAATTCTAGGTCTTCATAATTCTAGGAAATACTTCAAATTTTAGTGGAGTTCACAATTGATTTCCTTGAATCTAAAGAAATGGAATGTTGGGGAAAGGAGGGTGGCGGCAGATCCTTCATAAGTTTGTTAAGCAAAAATTTGGGAAGATTCCCCATTGAAGGGCTACTAGGTCTTCAAAATTAAAACTTTTATGTTTTTATAAAACAGTAATTTATTCAGCAGTGTATGTTTTCCAAAATTAAACGTTAACATTGAAGCTCCAACAGTATACGCTCTTGTTAACAGATTTTCTTGAGTGCATTGGCGTTCTATTCTAAGTATTAATTTCACTATTGGTCATAATTAAAAAGTTGATGAAATAACTAAATTATAATATTATCATTATACCCTACATCTATAGAATAGGTAAAGGGGTATATTAACTTTGGTATGGTGTTTGTAACCACCTAAAGGAAGCGAGCTAGATATGGAAAAGTATATATATATTTGTGATCAGCGTGACCGCCTGAGTCGATATAGCCATGTCCGTCCGTCCGTCCGTCCGTCCGTCCGTAGGCACGATAACTCAAAAAATAATGGAGCTATCTTGATGAAATTTTGACTGTAGGGTACTAGAACTGAAAGTACGGCGGGGATTGCATATGGACGAAATCGGCCCATGGGTTCGGATTCTGGACCTTTTAATCGATCGAAGGGCTAACGAACATATATAAAAAATCACGATAACTCAATAACTAATGGCGCTTTCTTCATAAAATTTGTGCTGTAGGTTACTAGTAATGAAACTACTTCGGGGATTCCGAAAGGTCGGGATTAGACCATGCGTTCGGAACCTAGAACTTTTTGATCGAATTTAGGCCAAACGAGCATAATTCCGAAACCAATGAAGATAGAACCTCCAAATTTGGTATCAGGGTGGCCCTTCCTATTTCCTAAGGGTCTTGGGGTTTGGGTCCTATTGAAGTAGTGGGTTGGGGACCAGCCACACATTTCCGAAGACCTTAAAGCATATCTTTAAAATTAATAAAGATAACAACTTGAAAAAATGTAGGAGCTTCAAATTTGGCACAAGGGTGTTCTTTAGTATCCCTATCGTGTCCCCCTAATTTGGGATTAATTGGAGTGGTGGTTCTGTACCCCTCTCAGACCTCCCAAGTTTTAAAGACTTATAATCGAAATTACTAAAAATAGTTACTTAAAATTAAGATAGACCGTTCAAATTGTGTACAAGGGTTAACTAGTACTATAAGTACAGCGCGGACTATATAGGGCGAAATCAGCCCAAGGGTTCGGATTCTGGACCTTTTAGTCGGTGTCAGGGCTAACGAACATATATAAAAAATCACGATAACTCAACAACTAATGAGGCTATCTTCATGAAATTTGTGCTGTAGGGTATTGGTAATGAAACTACGGCGGTGATTACATACGGTGAGGACTGGACAATGGTTTCGGAACTTAGAACTTTTTGATCGAATTTAGGCCAAACGAGCATAATTCCGAAACCAATAAAGATAGAACCTCGAAATTTGGTATCAGGGTGTCCCCTCCCTATTTCGTAAGTGTCTTTGAAATTTGGGCCCCATTGGAGTAGTGGGTCGGGGACCAGCCACTCAGTTCCAAGGACCTTAAAGCATATTTTCGAAATTAATAAAGATAGTAACTTGAAACAAATGTAGAAGCTTCAAATTTGGCCTAGGGTGTTCTTTACTATTTCTTGCGTGTCGCCCTAATTTGGGATCAATTGGAGTGGTGGTTCAGAACCTCTCTTAGACCCCCCAATGTGTAAAAGCTTATCATCGAAATTAATAAAACTAGTAACTTAAAATTAAGCCAGAACGTTCCAATTGTGTACAAGGGTTAACTAGTATTGAAAGTATGACGGGACTGCATATGGGCGAAATCGTACCATGGTTTCGGGTTCTGGAACCCTTGAAAAGTTCAAGGACTACCAAACATATATCTTAAAAACACCATAACTCAAAAAATAATGCCGGTATTGTGATGAAATTTAACACTAACTAGGTTACTAGTAATGAAAGTACCATGGGAATTGGTTGTGGTCGAGTTTAATTTCGAAGCCAAAGAATATATTTCCTATGCCCTATGTGTCTCCGAAATCTAGACTTAATTGTATTGGTTCAGCTATGTTCAAAGGTACTTGCTGCATTTATGTAAAATTTATTTTTATAATTAAATGAATTATATGAAAAGGTGTAAATTTGTAATTGTATTTTAGAAATACATTTATTGCATATTTTGCGTTTATAAGCTTTTCTATTAGGTATATAAACTAACCATTTAAAATAATTGCAATTTTTAAAAATTTGGATATATTATGCTTTGATTATCTTTTTATCACAAAATTTAATAATTAGAATTTTTTCATTTTGTAATTGATTTGGAATAAATATATTTTCATTTATTTCAAGTTTGTTTGTTTTTTAATATTTTTAAATATATAAATTCGTAAGAATTTGTAATATTTTTTAATAGATAGTGTAATTAGAAAAGTTTTTAGTATTATAAAGTTAATTTGGTTAGCTATGTCTTACGATCAAATTAATAACAGCTTTTATGGAGTTAAAATGACTTATGGATATGTCCTTAAATTTGAACCAAATAGGTGTAGGTTATTTCTAAGTCGGTTGCACTGACTGACTGTTTCTTTACTTGTTTTTTTTATATATATATAGTTTTTTAAAAATAAATTATAAAATATTCAGTAAGAAACCCTATATAATTTTGAAAATGTGCTTTTTGACAACCCTCGTTTCTTTTCATCACTTGTTGCATAAAAAATTGGTTTTGTGTAATTTATATTAGAGCAAGACATACGTATTACACGCAAATTTTTTTTTTTTTCCTCTACGTAATTTACTATTTTTTCTAATTCGTGCGCGTGAAATTTGCTTAAAAAAAAAAAATATAATTTTTTCGATTATAAAAACGTTGTTTGTATTTTTGAATTTTATTCCTATAGCTTAAGCCACTTTAAAGAGAGTATAATTTGTACAGTTATTACACAAAAAAAGCTATTTTAATTCTAAATAAAAATATTGTTCTAATATATAATGTTCTAAAAATTTATTAACAAAATACGTGTTAATGCTGTCCTTCATATAGAAAACTGTACTTTTTTTGTAAACATTTTCGTGACGATTTGTATGTATTCTGTATCCTAATTCAAAAGCTACAAAAGTTAACATATCATAATTCATAAGTTGTGTACTTAGTATAATATTATATTGAAGCTGACAGAACTTAAAAATAATAGTCAATAAATTGAAATTTTTTTTTAAATCTCAATTTTAAAATTTTTAACATAGCTGTATATGTAGATATAAAAACAGTAAAGAAACAGTCAGTCGACTGTTACTTACCGACTTAGAAATACCCTACTTAGAAATACCCTACACCTATTTGGTTCAAATTTAAGGATATATCCATAAGTCATTTTAACACCATAAAAGCTGTTATTAATTTGATCGTAAGACATATCTAACCAAATTAACTTTATAATACTAAAAACATTTTCTAATTACACTATCTGTTAAAAAATATTACAAATTCTTACTAATTTATCTATTTAAAAATATTAAAAAACAAAAAACTTGAAATAAATGAAAATATATTTATTCCGATTCAATTACAAAATTAAAAAATTCTAATTATTAAATTTTGTGATAAAAAGATAATCAAAGCATAATATATTTAATAATCCAAATTTTTCAATATTGCAATTATTTTAAATGGTTAGTTTATATACCTAATAGAAAAGCTTATAAAAGCAAAATATGCAATAAATGTATTTCTAAAATACAATTACAAATATAGACCTTTTCATATAATTCATTTATATATTAAAATAAATTTTACATAAATGCAGCAAGTACCTTTAAACATAGCTGAACCACTACAATTAAGTCTAAATTTCGGGGACACATAGGAAATAGGAAATATATTCTTTGGCTTCGAAATTAAACTCGACCACAACCAATTCCCATGATACTTTCATTACTAGTAACCTAGAGTTTAAATTTCATCAAAATAGCGGCATATTTTTTTAGTTATAGTGTTCTTAAGATATTTGTTAGCTCTTGAACTTTTCAAAGGTTCCAGGATCCGAAACCATGGTAAGATTTCGCCCATATGCAGTCCCCTTCATACTTGCAATACTATTTAACCCTTGTACACAATTGGAACGTTCTATCTTAATTTTAAGTTACTAGTTTTATTAATTTCGATGATAAGCTTTTACACATTGGGAGGTCTAAGAGAGGTACTGAACTACCACTCCAATTGATCAAAAATGAGTGGGACACGCAGGAAATAGTAAAGAACACCCATGTGCCAAATTTGAAGCTTCTGCATTTGTTTCAAGTTACTATCTTTATTATATTGGAAAATATGCTTTAAGGTTCTCGGAACTGAGTGGCTGGTCCCCACCCACTACTTCAATTGGGCTCAAATTTTGAAGGAGACTAAGGAAATCGAAAGCGAGACCCTGGTACCAAAATTGTAGGTTCTATATTCATTGGTTTCGGAATTATGCTAGTTTGGCCTAAATTCGATCAAAAACTTCTAAGTTCCGAACCCATTGTCCAATTCTCACCGTACGCAATCGCCGCCGTAGTTTCATTACAAGTAACCTAAAGCACAAATTTCATGAAGATAGGGTCATTAGTTGTTGAGTTATTTATATATGTTCGTTAGACCTGAAACCGATTAAAAGGTCCAGAATCCGAACCCTTGGTCTGATTTCGCCCTTATACAGTCCGCGCTGTACTTATAGTACTAGTTAACCCTTGTACACAATTTGAATGTTCTATCTTAATTTTAAGTAACTATTTTTAGTAATTTCGATTATAAGCTTTTAAAACTTGGGAGGTCTAAGAGGGATACTGAACCACCACTCCAATTGATCCAAAATTAGAGGAACACGCAGGAAATAGTAAAGAACACCCTTGTGCCTAATTTGAAGCTTCTCCATTTTGTCAAGTTGCTATCTTTATTAATTTTAGAGATATGCCTTAAAGTTTTCGGAAATGTGTGGCTGGTCCCCGACCCACTACTCCAATGAGACCCAAATTTTCAAGACACTTAGGAAATAGGAAGGGACACCCTGATACCAAATTTGCGAGGTTCTATTTTCATTGGTTTCGCAATCATGCTCGTTTGGCCTAAATTCGATCAAAAAGTTCTAATGTGCCAAATTTGAAGCTTCTGCATTTGTTTCAAGTTACTATCTTTATTATATTGGAAAATATGCTTTAAGGTTCTCGGAACTGAGTGGCTGGTCCCCACCCACTACTTCAATTGGGCTCAAATTTTGAAGGAGACTAAGGAAATCGAAAGCGAGACCCTGGTACCAAAATTGTAGGTTCTATATTCATTGGTTTCGGAATTATGCTAGTTTGGCCTAAATTCGATCAAAAACTTCTAAGTTCCGAACCCATTGTCCAATTCTCACCGTACGCAATCGCCGCCGTAGTTTCATTACAAGTAACCTAAAGCACAAATTTCATGAAGATAGGGTCATTAGTTGTTGAGTTATTTATATATGTTCGTTAGACCTGAAACCGATTAAAAGGTCCAGAATCCGAACCCTTGGTCTGATTTCGCCCTTATACAGTCCGCGCTGTACTTATAGTACTAGTTAACCCTTGTACACAATTTGAATGTTCTATCTTAATTTTAAGTAACTATTTTTAGTAATTTCGATTATAAGCTTTTAAAACTTGGGAGGTCTAAGAGGGATACTGAACCACCACTCCAATTGATCCAAAATTAGAGGAACACGCAGGAAATAGTAAAGAACACCCTTGTGCCTAATTTGAAGCTTCTCCATTTTGTCAAGTTGCTATCTTTATTAATTTTAGAGATATGCCTTAAAGTTTTCGGAAATGTGTGGCTGGTCCCCGACCCACTACTCCAAT
>OY720441.1:294021361-294191264 GCA_963082915.1 Dolichopus griseipennis | reverse complement strand
CAGTCATCGGGCATGCATTCTTCCATCCAGACTCTGGTGATGATTTGGTGCATGCTCCTAACCAAATCTTCTCCTGCTACCTTAAATAACTCAGCTGGGATTCCATCTGAACCAGCAGCTTTGTTATTTTTCAGTTTCTGAATGGCTTGATCAACTTCCATTAGGCTCGGTGGTAGTGTTTCGTCATCGTTGATCATTGTGACTGGTGCATTATTCTGGTGTTCTGTATGCCCATCATTTAACAACTGTTCGAAATGTTGTTTCCATGTCTTCAATATCTCTCGCGTATCGGTTACCAAATTTCCCATGCTGTCTTTAAGCGCGTGTGTACGTTGTTTGTAGCCAGCTGCCAACTGCTTGGCTTGTTTGTAGAACTTACGTACTTCGCCTCTGTCTCTGCATGTTTCAATGTCCACAAGACGAGATTTTTCATAAACCCTTTTTTTCGCCTAATGGTGTACTTTTCATCTCGTCTTTTAGCTATGTACTCCTCCTGCGCCGCTCTGGTTTTCCTCTGCAGGGTCTTGCGGTATGCTACATTTTTGAGTGCTGTTTTAATTGAGCATTCTTCATCATACCAAGAGTTTCTGGTTGGTGTTGGTTCGAAACCTATGGTATTTGAAGCCACCTCCTTGATAATGTTAGAACAATGTTGCCATTGTTCATCGATGGATGGATTATTCAAAGGAGGTGCCGATTGGAGTCTAGAGCTAATTTGTTGGCTGTATTCTCTGGCTATATCAGGCGATTGTAGGCTTCTAATGTGGAATTTTTGTGATCGTGTGTTCTGCAGCTTCCTCACATTAGATATTCGTGCTCTGAATTGTGCCGCTATTAGATAATGATCAGAGTCGATGTTAGCCCCTCTGAAGGTTCGTACATCTAGCACGGATGTTGAGTGTCGTGCGTCAATCAATAGATGGTCAATCTGATTATATGTACGACCATCAGGGGATAGCCAGGTTATTTTGTGGATGTTCTTATGTGGAAATTTGGTGCTACTTATAACCATGTTACGCGCAGCTGCAAAATTAACTAATCGGTAACCATTGTCTGTGGTGGTGTTGTGGAGACTATGATTACCAATTGTTTTTCCATGTATTGCTTCTCTACCGACTTTAGCATTAAAATCTCCGATTACAATCTTGGCATCGTGTTCGGGGCAGGCTGCGTATGTTCGCTCAAGGGTATCGTAATATTCTTCCTTGTCTGCATTCTCTGCTTCGTCGGTAGGAGCATGCGCACATATTATGGAGATGTTGTAAAATCTGCCTTTGATGCGGATGGTTGCAAGTCGTTCATTGACAGGTGTAAAGTCAATGACCAACGACCTCAACCTTTCTCCCACTACAAAACCGCATCCTAATATGTGGTGCTTTTCATGGCAGCTGTAGTAAATGTCGCATTTTCGCTTTTTTAGTGTACCGGTTCCTTTCCAACGTATTTCCTGTATCGCAGTAATATCGGCTTTATACTGCGCGAGAACCTTTTCCAAATTGTTAGATGATCCTGGGGTGTAGAGTGTTCTTACATTCCAGGAGCAAATTCTTAAATCTTTGTCTTTATAGTTGTTCCATGGTCGTTTTCCGTGTAATCCATTCGTTCTCATATCCGAGGCATTTTCGTCATTCATAACTGTTTGTTGGTTTTATGGGTAAGGTAGTTAGCCTTACGCCAACCCCCAGACTGGAGGGCCGTTGGGTTTGAAGAGTTGCTTCAGAATTTGCCATATAATGCGTTGAAGTTCTCATAACTATGTTACGAGTTCAACTGCATTATATAGCGTTTTCCTACTTCCTGAGACGCCAATGTATGTGGCCATTCAGGTTGCAACTATTCTTCCCTCCTCCCTTCTCAACTTGGCTTGGGACCGGCTACGGCGGAGTTAATATATTTGTATAGTTTCTTTAAAAATTTCTAAACTTAAGAACTAAAATACTTCAATTTGATAATATAAAAGCATAGACCAAATAATTATGTAGACGATCAGTTTCATATAAAAAATTTTTAGGGTTTTTTTATACCCTACACCTATAGAATAGGTAAAGGAGTATATTAACTTTAGTATGGTGTTTGTAACCACCTAAAGGAAGCGAGCTAGATATGGAAAAGTACATATATTTGTGATCAGCGTGACCTCCTAAGTCGATATAGCCATGTCCGTCCGTCCGTAGGCACGATAACCCAAAAAATAATGGAGCTATCTTGATAAAATTTTAACTGTAGGTTACTAGGACTGAAAGTACGGCGGGGATTGCTAATGGGCGAAATCGGCCCATGGGTTCGGATTCTGGAACCTTTGAAAAGCTCAAGGGCCAAAGAACATTTATCTGAAAAACAGCATAATTTAAAAAATAATGTCGCTATTTTGATGAAATTTAAACTCTAGGTTACTAGTAGTGAAAGTACCATGGGAATTGGTTCTGGTCGAGTTTGGACAATGATTTCGGATTCTAGAAGCTTTTGATCGATCTGAGGCCAAACGAGCATAATTACAAAGCTAAAGAATATATTTCCTATTTCCTATGTGTTCCCGAAATTTAGACTTAGTTGTAGTCGTGGTTCAGGTGCCTCCTAAGAAATCCCAAAATTAAAAAGCTTATCCTCGAAATTCATGAAGATAGAAACCTTAAATTTGATACACGAGGGTTCTTCCTATTTCCGTTTTAATTTAACACTTTCATATTTTTAAAAGGCTAAGAATTTTACCATAAAACATATTTAGTATAATATTTTATAAATTAAAAAGCATAGGTGATATATAATTAAAACATCGTGTACAATACTTAAGCTATATTCAAAGGTACTTGCTGCATTTATGTAAAATTTATTGTTATATTTAAATGAACTTTATGAAAAGTTCTAAATTTGTAACTATATTTTAGAAATACATTTATTGCATATTTTGCGTTTATATGCTTTTCTAATAGGTATATAAACTAACCATTTAAAATAATTGCAATTTTGAAAAATTCTAATTATTAGATATATAAAATATATTATGCTTTGATTAGCTTTTTATTACAAAATTTAATAACTAGAATTTTTTCACTTTTGTAATTGAATTGAAATAAATATATTTTCTATATTTCAAGTTTTTTTGTTTTTTAATATTTTTAAATAGATAAATTAGTAAGAATTTGTAATATTTTTTAATAGATAGTGTAATTAGAAAATGTTTTTAGTATTATAAAGTTAATTTGGTTAGCTATGTCTTACGATCAAATTAACAACAGCTTTTATGTTGTTAAAATGACTTATGGATATCTCATTAAATTTGAACAAAATAGGTGTAGGGTATTTCTAAGTCGGTTGCCCCGTTTGACTGTTTCTTACTTGTTTTTATGTCAGTCCGTACATTTTTGGTTCATTAATTTAAAATTTATACAAGAAGGTAGGTACGTAAATAAAAAAAAAATTTGAAATGATATACAATTCTTCTTTTTGTTAAAATTAATCCAGCAATTTACTTTTATATTAAAACACTTTTAAATGCAAAAGATCTGCCATCAATTTTTAGTTAATGAAAATTTTCAACATTTTAAGCTTCAAAGTTTTGAAACATTAAAAGAACTGTTTCTTATACCAGCAATTTACTTTCATATTAACACAGTAACAAATTGCCAAGATCTACTTTCAATTTTTTATTTTCTGCATTTTAGGGGGCTAGTACTACTTTAATAAAAGTATATATTGAAAAAAAGATTTTTTTTATTTTATTTTTTTTAAAACTTAAACGTAGGTAGCAATATAAGAAAAATCAATTACAATATTTTCATACCCTTTGTTAATTTTTTAATTTAAACAAGTGATGAAAAAAACCAAGGGTTTTTAAAAAAGCACATTTTCATAATAATATAGTGTTTCATACTGAGTATTTTATCGGAATATAATGTTGAAGCTTCAATGTTTATTAAATATATACGTTGGTGACTAAGTTACTACTTACTTATAAAAACCGTAATTTTTTTAATTTTTAAGTTCTAATAGCCCCTCTATGGGGAATGTTGCCCAATTTTTCAAGGATCTAAACCTCACTACTCCCCTTCTCCCAACTTTTTTAGGTTCAAGGAATGAAATTGTGAATTCTAGCAAAATTTGGAATTCTATTTAGAATTTTACTATATAAGCCAAAATGGTTAAAACTGACAGACACTTTCTTCAATTTAAAGAACCGCTTTTAAATTTAAGAAAATCTTTTAAAATATGTTAAAGTATAATGTTGGACCTTAAAATTTTGTATATTAAAAAAAAAAAATTTGAACAGGTATTCAAGTTACAGGTGTTTAAAAATAGCAAAATTTCAATTTTCGAGCTCTTATAGCTGCTGAACAGGGGGCTTGACAAAAAAATTTTGTTACCCGACTCTTACTACTTTCTGAAGTTCTAACTTCTCCCAAAATTTCAAGACCCCAGCTGGAACCGTTTAACAGATATGTGGGCCCAAAAATTTTGCAAAAATTGAGTTTTGCATAATGGTAAATTTTAGTACCGTATGGCAACCCTAAACATTTGCCTTATAAAAATTTAAACCAGCTATGATTTGCCGTTTTCAGATTGAAAATATATGTAACAGAACTCTTGTTATAACAATTTGAATATAGGGCTTTTCCCAACTTTGGGGGGCTGCAGCTCCGTAACGGGTGGGGCTACAGAAAAAAATTCTTCTACGAAATTATTTTTTTTGTAATACCTACTCGTGGTTAAAATTTCTTTTCTCTATTTCAAACGATGTAAAAGTTTTTGTAAACATACGGACGGACAGACGGACAGACAGACGGACGGACAGAGTGAAGCTATATAGGCACATTTTTACAAAATTTTTTGAAAATGTGCTAAAAATCCGAGGTACAGTACGTCGCGTATGCTTTCATGTAAATTTATTTACATAACTTCAACTTATTTCAAAATTTTTTGACAGAACTTGTACGCCGTACGGTTTGGTTTTGGTTGACCCCAAAGGAACAAATCATTATTCTTGAGAAATATTAATTTTCTTATATTTCTGCAACCATATTGTAGGTATTTTTAATTATTTTATTAAACAAATATTTTACAAAAATTATTTATCACAACCTTGGTTGCTCTCAAGCGTAATGGTAACTACAGAATATATTTCAAAATCCGGTTTTTTTAATTTATAAAAAACTTAACATAAAGCTATAACAATTTACCATGTTAAAAAAATTGTTTTTTTAGCAAAACAGCCAAAAAAATTACAATACTTTTTGCTTAAAACGACCATGATGGAACCGAAAATATTCGTCGTAATAAACGAATGTCATTTTAAAAGAATGCTGTGAATTTTGAAAATTAGTATAAGACTCCAATATTGTAGAATGTGCTAATTCAAACTCATTTGCTAAAGTTTTATTTGAAGTGTCAGTCTCAAGCCTATGTATAATGCTTATATAGGTAAAATTTTATTCTTTGCCAAAAAGTGTAACGTTTATTATAATTAAAATTGAAAGGTTCATCTAATGAAGCATATTTTTATTTTACGTTGATCTAATAAATACATAACAAAACAAATTCGAAAAACTAAAATTGATTGAATACAATATACTATGTATGTACAGTATATAATCAGTTGATATATAAATAAGCAAACATAATATTATATTTTGTATTTGGTTGGTATAACCGAATAATTTTAAAAGATTTCGTTTAAGAACCTGCCGGTACAACCGAATTATTGCTATATTCCGAGTTATAGTAAACGGAAGCAAATATAAAGTAATTATATATACAATTTTTTGTATTTTACTTTTCTGTCGCTGTAAATATAATATTGTTAAAATTGAGTTCGTTATAAATGAAAACTATTGTATAAACAAAACGTATTGCTTTCATTTTGAGCAGAACTTATTTTTTTTTCACCAGAATTTTAATTCTCGTTCACTTGTTAAGAAAAAGAAAAAAAACAAAAAAAAAAATAAATTAAAAAAATTTCAATCTCCTTGTTCATTGAACATTTGAACTATTATTGAACTAAACAAAAAAAAAAGAAAGATATAAGACGGCGTCTATAATAGTTTGATTGAGCTGCGTGTTACAACCGAAAATGAATTACATTTACACAGAAAGTCGGCGCATAATATTAGAGTCATAACTAATATTTAGCGCCGACAACTTTGAACCGCGTGACCGTTATATTTAAATTTACGTTAAATTTATGACGGATTTTCACCTGGAAAAACGAAATATTCTAAAAATAAGAAAACTAAATATCATTGTAATATGAAAATAAAAAAATCCTTTCTTTTGCTTGTTGTTTTATTAAAATTGGTCAAATAGTTTGTCCTAGAAAGAGATGTTTATATTTGTATGGGAAAAATAAGCCGACAAAATATTATGATTTAATTGGATGTGGTTTATATTACACCAGTTATAAAAGAAATTAATTATTTTATGTAAAATTCATATCATCTGAATTATATTCTAATATCGCAAAGTTGAATTACAGAAGAAACATCATTGATAGCAATAATGAACAAAAGTGAATTAAGGTGTGACTTCCTGAGCAGATGAAATTGAAGATCGAAAAGAAACGCGATAGCTACGATCAGAAAGATAAGAATAGGCCCAGTTAATAAAACTAAAAGAAAATCCCAATTTTTGCTATTTAAATAAATGATAACGTTATGGGGAAGTAAATCAAATGCTTTAATAAAATCAGTATAAATAACATCTGTTTGAAATCCTTCTTAAGTAAAGTTGAAGTACACTCAACGAGATTAGTAACTGTAGATTTACACTTTACAAAGCCTGTTGATGGGGCTATAAAAAGCTAGTAGAATGATTATAAATAGAATCAAATACTATGAACACAAAAATTTTAGGAATGGAAGATAATTTAGAAATCTGGCGATAATTAATGACTTCAATTTAAATTTTTTTTTGAATTGATCACTCTTTCTTTTAGAATTTACAAATTTCAAAAGGATTTAGGATTGGATTTAATACTTAAAGACATATTATGCCCATAATTTGAATAAAGGTAAAGAACAACAGTTTAAATTTATTAAATAAAAATACAAAATTGTTAAAATATAAATTATTATTGCTTTTAACAAATTTACGCCAGATTTTGTTTTTTTTTTGTTTTTAACTTTTTAAAATTTTTAGTGAACCAGGGCGGAATAGAATTATTGCTGTTGTCTACAACAAAGTGTACAAATTGAGTAATAATAGAAAAAAATTGAATAAAAGCTGTTGACTGTTAAATTAATATCTGCAGAAGTTGAAAATGAAAAGTCAGTGCTGCTTAATATATTATTAATATCAGCAATGTATTTATTATTAATATCAGGATTGTGCTGATTCAACAGTTGGAGGCTGGAAAAAAAATGGGAGGATGATAAACATCGATTTTTACCAATTCCATAGCACAATTAAAAAAGTAAAAATTATTCCAATTTAAAAAAAAAGATATGATTGCTGGCCTTGATAATTATAAACTACAGATATTGGTTGAAAATTCAATCAGTTAAATGAATATATTAATAAACATTCAATATTACTGATAATTCAGGTAAAATCAAATCTTTCTTCGATGAAATCAAAAGCTTCTTCATCATGAGTTATCAATTTAATATTGGGAAGGTTAAAATCTCCACAGAGAATAATATCATCATTGGACGCAAGCTCACAAATTAATGAATCAATTCTATGTGTCTCGTAAAAAGTTCAATAGAAGAGGCAGGGGGAATAAACCAATAAATAATAATAAGGTTTGTAGATTTCAATTGAATTTTTATTGCAAGTAATTCAATTTTATCAAAGACGCCACAATAAATAATAATAATAAGGTTTGTTTGAATTTTTATTGCAAGTAATTCAATTTTATCAACAGCATCCTTTAGAGGAAATATTATTTCTGAGGCACAAAATATGTTTTTTATGGCAATTAATTCACCACCACTTGATATTTTCAGACAATATGGACTATAAACAGTATAAGATGGCGAAAAAATTTCAAGGTTATTAAAAGATGAATTAAGCCAAGTTTCAGTTAAAATAAAAATATGAAAATCTAAAAGTGTGCAATTAGAAAAATCTGATTGAGTTTTAGTACGTAATTCTCTAATGTTTTGATAAAAAATGCATCGTTTAAAAGGGGTAAGATTAGGGATAACAGATTGAAATAAATTAACATTAACTAGATTTTTTTCTCTTGGAACTGAACGAAAATACTTAGAATGAATTTCTCCTATCCTTTGAAGAAGAGATGTTTTAATTAGAAGATATTCAATGAGTACTTAAACGAGAATCACGCAATTAATGTCTTATGAGGAAATTAGTGACAGAAAATCTCAGATTTTTTCAATCATTTAGAGCAACACTCCGTTCTTCAGCAACAACTGGCACAGAATTTTTTAAAAAGCTGTGATTTGGTAGATAACCCCAAGTTATAGAAATTGCACTACTTCCGTTATCTAATCAGAGGGCGGATGTATTACAAGATACAGCAGAAAATATCTGGGGGGCGTATCAAATTTCCCATACAACTAATGCTCAAATTAAAACCTCTGAAACTACTGAAGAACCCAATTTGATGAAATAAATGCAGCAAAAATTAATTGCCTTAAGGAAATGAACTTCGAACTACGTACAAATAATAGACCTCGCGGATTGATTTCAAAAATAGATAAAAAAAGCTCGTCAAGAAATAGGTTAACTGTTCATCACTAAGTGTATACCTTTAAACTAAATTCAGCTTCTTAATTGACAACGGAGCAGACCTCTCACTAATACCGTACTCGACTTCATCGTCCAATAACTTAAAGAAAAAGACTTTGAAACCGCTATTATTAATTTAGACTTGAGTTATTCTATTATGTTATTCCAAAGATTCTATTATGGTGCCGATATTATGCGAAAATTTGGTCTGTCGGTAAATTTAAGAGAAAAATGTCTAATTGATACTTTGGCTCCATGTAGAACAATGATGGAAATGGTAAAAGATAGTACACCTACACTACTTGCCTTTTCTTTAAAATATAAATATGGATTACTTTAATAAATACCTTAATATAACAGCAATTCAAAACTTCACAAATATTTTGCAAAATTCTGTAGTACAATATATCTAAATTGAAGGGCCTGTAACGGTCTTAAGAGCTTGAAGTCTTAATTTGAAACACCAGAAAAAAACAAAAGCAAAGTTTGACAAAACACTTAAACCTATAAATCGGCTCGTCATCTTCGTCATCAACCGCATCACCACTCCATTTAGTTCTGAAGAAATATCCATTGGAATGGAGACCTTTAGGAGATTACTGTAAGGAATAATGTTAAGTTCTGTGGATGTACATTATTGTAACCATTATTTAATTGTTGGCGCCATCTAATTCTCAAGTTGGCACCAACAATTAAATAACGGTTGCCGGCCCTTGGTTTTTTCTCTAAAAAATTTTCTACAGTCAAAACCCGATAATTATTAGAGAGTTGAATTAGTTGTATAATTATTAGGGAGTCAATATGGAAGAATTCATTAGAGACCAGTTGCAGAACAAAGACAAAGTAAAATTCAAACTCGTAAAAACCTCTTAATTAAAAATTAAGCTGTCTAATTTCAGAATACCTTTGGAGAATAAATTATTATTATGCGCAATTTCGAGAGATAAAATTCGTTCCTTTTGTTCCAAAAACATTATTTAAAGACCAAAATTCGCAACCAACTACACCGTATTTCCCCTCCTGGTATTCGAGGAACCATAATTTTAATAATATCCAAATAATTTTATCCCAAAATGTACATTGAAATTAATCAATGTACAAAAGAGTGTAAATCATACCAAAAATCTAAAATAGTCAGATATATCAAAATCAAATCTAATCTAATATATAAAGATGAAAATTTGTTTGTTTGTCCAGGATTCACGTGAAAACCACTGGTCAGATTGTAACCAAATTTTAGAGGAATAATTCTGGGTGCCCGCGGGTGACAAAGGCTATGTCACATTTTTATAAGTCAACAAGCTTCGGCTCCAGAGCCGTTTTAAGCTTTTTGGTTTTTGTGATGTCAAGTCGAAACGGCTTGACCGATTGACTTGAGATTTTGAACGAAGGTTCCTCTTACAAAACAGAATTAATTGTATAAATTTGTTTGCAATAAATTAACCCATTTCGGCCTGGGTGGTTTTCAAAAAATTTTGTGTTTCCGATTTGTGTCCAATTTTACAGGGGGATTTTGCAGTCGAAAAGAGAGGCTGACACAAATTTTTATTGAGTTTGGTTAACCCGTTCGGGCATAAAGGCGCAATGAAGCTGTTTTAATGTTTTTGATGTCGAGTCAAAACGGTTTGGCCGATTGACTTGAAATTTTGCACAAATGTTCCTCTTAGCAACCGGAATTAGTTGTATAAAGTTGGTTGGAATGCATTTACCCATTTCGGTCTGGCCAAAAAATTTTGTGTTTCCGAATTGTGTCCAATTTTACAGGTTGATTTTGCAGGCCAAAAGAGAGGCTGCAAAAAGTTTTAGTTAAGTTCGATTAACCCGTTTTCCACGACGACGCCATAAAGTTTTTTATAAATTTTATTTGCTTAAACGATTAAAAGAATTTTGTTGAAAATTTTGTAACAGCATCTTAATTATAAAAACCCATAGGGTTAATTTGGTTTTGATCTGTTTACGAGTTTTGCACAAAGAATTAATAAATTTTAAAATTTTTGGTATTATCGCAAGTTAACCTTTATTTTAAAAGCTCTTTTAATAAGACTAATTCTTTTGCTAAATTTTAAGATCTAATGTACATGATAATTTTAAAATGTAATAAAGAACATTTTTGAACACGCTTTTTAGCACATTTTCAAAAAATTTTGTAAAAATGTGCCTATATAGCTTTACTCTGTCCGTCCGTCCCTTTTTACCTACGACTGACTAAAAAATATCAGAAATGGGTAGGTATTGCAATAAAAATAATTTAATGCCCCCCCCCCCCTTTTCGGAGCTTCAGCTCCACAAAGTCGGAAAAAGCCCTATATTTAAACAGTTATAATTAGAGTTCTATATGGTATATTTCCAATCTAAAAACGGTAAGAGACAGCTGTTCTTATAAGCTTTACAAATATTTAAAAATCAATTGTATAGGGTTACCATACGGTACTAAAATTTACCGTAATCCAAAACTAAGTTTTGGTAAATTTTTGGTCCCTCATTACTTCTGAACGGCTAAATCTAGAAACTTGAAATTTTGGGAGAAGTTAGATCCTTAGAAATAATTAAGAGCCAACTAACAAAGTTTTTTTGTCACGCCCCCTCTTTATGAGCTGTAAGGGGTCGAAAATTGAAATTTTACTATAAATTTTGCTTTTAAACACCTATAACTTGAATACCTGTCAAAATTTTTTTTATTTATATACAAAATTGAAAGCTCCAAAACGAAAGTTTCACTAAGTGTCAAAGGTTTTTCTTAATTTTGACTTTGTCCGTCCGTATGTTTACAAAAGCTTTTACACCGTTTCAAATAGAGTAAAGAAATTTTAGCCACGGGTAGATATTACAAAAAAAATAATTTCGTAAAAGAATTTTTTTCTATAGCGCCCCACCCGTTACGGAGCTACATCCCCACAAAGTTGGAAAAAGCCCTATTTTTAAATTGTTATAACAAGAGTTTTGTTAAATGTATTTTCAATCTGAGAACGATAAAAGATAGCTGGTTTTATAGGCTTCACAAAAATATAAGGTTAAAGTGTATAGCGTTGCCATACGGTACTAAAATTTACCATTAAGCTAAACTCAACTTTTGCAAAATTTTTGGCCCCATATATCTTCTAAACGGTTCAAACTAGGGTTTGAAACTTTGGGAGAAGTTAGGCCCTCCTAAATTAGTAGGAGTTGGTTATCTAAATTTTTTTGTCACGCCCCCTGTTTAGGAGCTATAAGGGCTCGAATATTGAAATTTTCCTATTTTCAACCACCTGTAACTTTAACACGTGTTCAAATTTTTTTTTTACAAATATACCTACAAAATTTACAGCTGCAGCATTATATTTCAACATATATTAAGGGTTTTTCGTATATTAAATGTTTTTCTTATATTTGGAAGGGTCTCTTTAAATTGAATTACTTGTTTCTTAGTCTTAACCATTTGTGGTTAGATAATAATATTCTAGGTAAAATTCCAAATTTTGTTGGAGTTCAAAATTGATTTCCTAGAACCGAAAAAAATGGAAGGGTGAGGACAGGAGGGAGTGGGCAGTTCCATCATAAGTTCGCTCAGCAAAATTTTGGGAAGAATTTTCCCCATTGAAGGGCTACTAGGTCTTCAAAATTAAAACTTTTATTTTCTTATAAAACAGTAACTTATTCACCAGTGTAAGTTTTTCCAAAATTAAATGTTAACATTGAAACTCCCATATTATATTGCGCACTTCTTAATAGGTTTTTGAGTGAATTGGAGTTATATTCTAAGTATTTCACTATTATTCATATAATTAATAAATTAATGAAATAACTAAATTATAATATTATCATAATATATATTTTTATAAAAATATATGATAAAATACTCAGTAAGAAACCGTATATAATTTTGAAAATGTGTTTTTTATAAACTCATTCCTCGTTTTTTTCCCTCACTTGTTTTAGAATTAATCTTGCAATTTTTCTACAAATTTATCAAATTTCACTTGGAGTTTTACATAATTATTAAATAATAATAAAAATTTTAATTCAGTTAACATTATTCGTCGGAACCCACCATCCTCAACTCTATAGTCAAGGAGCACCAAGTTGTCAAGAAGCACCACGTATAGAAATATTAGAGATAATCCTTCAAACTGTTTTTTGTTCGCAATCAGTTAAAAGAACTCGACAAAACATTTTTTTAAACTTTCCCCTAATTCAAAGAAGTTTTACTTACTTTCAAAAATTGGACGTAATTTAGATACATAAAAGCACCAATATAAATTTCTGCAAAACTAATTATTTTAGGAAGATGAAAATTACACAAGGTTAGTTATATAATAAGAAAATCACTTTAATAAGGTTTCAAAATGTTGAGCCTCCATTTTCATTGAGTTGCCATACAAAGTTATTCATTCCATAACTGTTTGAAGCTACGAGGTTAAAATTAAAACTATGAAAATAAAGCAATGTTGCTGGCAAAGACGGACAGTACTTGGAACAGCTTTTATGGGAGGTCCAATTTATTTCTTTTGGTTTGGTTTTATTTTAATTTTGTTTTTATAGTGTTTTTTATCCGAACTAATATGGTGGGTCAAATTTGTTTGTCATATTGTTTTGTTTTTATGGCTTACGTAGCAAAGTTAGACATTACTCGGAACGAATATTAGAATGGGTTAAATTCTTGGCCCGCTTTTATTGTTTTTTTTTTTTTTTTACCAAAAATTATGGGGGAGATTGATTCAGCCTTTTATATTCGGATGACTACAGATCAAAAGGGTATACCAAAATTTGCCATCATGTTCGTACATCAAACGAACGGACATACATACCTAAATCGATTTATTTTTCGATACTAATCCGATCCATACACTCGAGTCTATATCTACCCCTATTCTTTTCTGCGTCGCAAACGTAATGGCAAATTTAGTATACCCTTTTGACTAATAGTCATACAGAACTTAAGTTTGTAATACTTTTGAACAAAGCCGTCATATTTCATACTAGCAGATTAACCCGGCGTTGGGCAAATTGTAAAAAAGCAAATTCTGGTCAATTTTTCAAAGTACTGCTTTGGTTAAAACAAAAACCTCAAAAAAATATTTGTGGGGTTTCATTAACACATTGCGGCCCAACGGCTTTCTATAGGTTTTTTCGTTAATTTATAGCAGAAATGGCGTAACACATTGCCATCTAATTTTGTATATGTGTTCCTCTTTGATAATGGAGTTCACTCTATTAACAAATTTGGAATTTGTTAACCCATGCCGCCTCGACGACTGTCCAAAAAATAATTTTGGAAAGATATTACGTCCAATTTTCTGAAATATTACTTGGTCAAAGTCTCAAAAAAAGGTTTGTTAAGTGCCGTACAGATTTTTTCATTCCTTTACTCTTAAGCAGAAACGGTTTGACAAATTGACTTTAAATTTTGTATGCATACATGCATATACTTGTCATTTCTACAATTGGTGAAAAAAAGATTATGTAAGTAAATTACGTCCAATTTTTGAAAGTCGGTAGAATTTCTTTGAAGTAGGGGAATGTTTAAAAAATGTTTTGTTGTGCTCTTTTAACCGATTGCGAAACAGAAACTTAAAAAAACATTTCGCTAAATAGTTCGAACGGTTATCTCTAATTTTTCAATTCGTGTCTTGACAATTTGGTACTCCTTGAAAATAGAGTTGAGGATGGTGGGTTTTCGGCAAAAAATATTAACTGAATTTAAATTTTTATTTTTATTATTATTTAATAATTATGAAATGTTTCAAGTGAAATGTGATAATGCTACTTCATGGCGTCGGTTAATCGAACTTAACTAAAACTTTTTGCTTACTGCAAAATCAAACTGTAAAATTGGACACAAATTGGAAATACAAAATATTTTGAAAGCCCGCCAGGCCGAAATTGGTTATTCATTTCAACCAAATTTATACAACTAATTACGGTTGCTAACAGGAACATTTATGCACAATTTCAAGTCAATCGGTCAAACCGTTTTGACTCGACATCAAAAACATTGAAAAAGTTTTATTGCGCCATCGTGCACAAACGGATTAAACAAACTCAACATAAATTTGTGAAAAACGCGTTAACGGAACTCTCTTTTCGACTACAAATTCACCCTGTAAAATTGGACACAAATCGGATACGCAAAATTATTTGGAATCCCGCCAGGCCGAAATGGGTTAATTTGTTTAAACCAAATTTATACAGCTAATTCCGGTTGCTAAGAGGAACATTTGTACAAAATTTTAAGTCAATCGATCAAACCGTTTTGACTCGACATCAAAAAAACGAAGAAGCTTAAAACCGCTCTGGAGCCGCAACCGCTTGAGTTATAAAAATGTGACATAGTCTATGTTATCCCCCGGGCTCTTTGCTATAAATTTAAAATGGTTGAACCGATTGACTTCAAATTTTGTACATGTGTTCCTCTTTGACAATAGAGTTCACTCTATGAACGGACTTCGAATTTGTTGCCCCTTGCCACCCGACAATTTTTTCAAAAAAATTAGGGGGGATATTACGTCCCATTTTGCGAAATATTGCTTGCTCAAAGTTTCAAAAACAGGTTTTTTGAGTCCCGTTAACCCATTGTGGCACAGCAGCTTTTTCAGATTTTTTTATTACTTTACTCTTAAACAGAAATGGCTTGACCATTTGAATGTAAATTTTGTATGCGTACGTGTATATACTTATCATTCCTACGATTATTCAAAACAAAAATGTTTGTAAGTAAATTACGTCCAATTTTTGGAGGTAGGTAAAACTTCTTTGAATTAGGAGAATGTTTAAAAAAATGTTTTGTCGAGTTCTTTTAACCGATTGCGAAACAAAAACTTTAAAAATCAGTTTGCAAAACAGTTTTAACGATTATCTCTAATTTGTCTATACTTTTTTTTCTGCTTCTTGACAATTTGGTGCTGCTTGAATTTTTATTGTTATTATATAATAATTATGAAAAGTTTGAAGTGAAATTTGATAAATTTGTTAAAAAATTGCTAGAATAATCCCTAAAAAACTCGTTTTAAAAAAAAATTGATTTATTACATTTTAAAATTAACATGTACACCATTCTTGTGTTAACTTTTTTTAATAACATCAACTTAAATTAAAACTCCATTGAGGGGTCAAAAAGGTATACTAAATTTACCATTATGTCATTATACTAAGTAAATAGTAATTTACTTGAATTGCCAGCGTTTGAATTAAATAAAGTCGATGGTTTAGAAAAGGTTTAAAAATCTGCTTTTCAACTTATATTTTATTTTGTACTTACCTGAAAGTTTTACTACGCTCTTCGGCGTTTGCTTATGATTTTATGAGAGAAATGTAGGCTTCTTTCTTGGGAAAACTGTTCTAAAATACTATGTATTTAAGCATAATATGCAAGAAATTGATTTTTTTTTTATTTTTAGATTTTATTTGAAGAAAAGTGCAATTTTACACCGAAATCTTTTTTTAAAAAACAACAACTAGAGTAGTAGATAAAAAACAAAGACTTACGAAAAAATGTAGAGAAGGAAAATGTTACGTTATTTAAATTTAAAGATATCATTATTCGGATTCTTTATTAGCTTTATTTTTATTATTATTAATATTATCTCATTTAGCTTTTGCTTAATTAAGACTATTTGAGAGCAAAAACTAGTAAAGAAACAGTCAGTCGGTGCAACCGACTTAGAAATACCCTACACCTATTTGGTTCAAATTTAAGGACATAACCATAAGTCATTTTAACACCATAAAAGCTGTTATTAATTTGATCGTAAGACATATCTAACCAAATTAACTTTATAATACTAAAAACATTTTCTAATTACACTATCTATTAAAAAATATTACAAATTCTTACTAATTTATCTATTTAAAAATATTAAAAAACAAAAAAACTTGAAATAAATGAAAATATATTTATTCCAATTCAATTACAAAATGAAAAAATTCTAATTATTAAATTTTGTGATAAAAAGATAATCAAAGCATAATATATTTAATAATCCAAATTTTTAAAAATTGCAATTATTTTAAATGGTTAGTTTATATACCTAATAGAAAAGCTTATAAAAGCAAAATATGTAATAAATGTATTTCTAAAATACAAATACAAATATAGACCTTTTCATATAATTCATTTAAATATAAAAATAAATTTTACATTAATGCAGCAAGTACCTTTCAACATAGCTGAACCACTACAATTAAGTCTAAATTTCGGGGACGCATAGGAAATAGGAAATATATTCTTTGGCTTCGAAATTAAACTCGACCACAACCAATTTCCACGTTACTTTCATTACTAGTAACCTAGAGTTTAAATTTCATCAAAATAGCGGCATTATTTTTTGAGTTATGGTGTTTTTAAGATATATGTTTGTTAGCCCTTGAACTTTTCAAGGGTTCCAGGACCCAAAACCGTGGTACGATTTCGCCCATATACAGTCCTCGTCATACTTTCAATACTAGTTAACCCTTGTACACAATTGGGACGTTCTATCTTAATTTTAAGTTACTAGTTTTATTAAATTCGATGATAAGCTTTTACATATTGGGGGGTCTAAGAGAGGTACTGAACCACCACTCCAAATGATCCAAAATGAGAGGGACCTCGTCCCATGGGTTCGGATTCTGAACCTTTTAATCGATCGAAGGGCTAACGAACATATATAAAAAATAACGATAACTCAACAACTAATGACGCTATCTTCACCACATTTTTGCTGTACGTTACCAGCAATGAAACGATTTCGGGGATTGCGTAAGTTCGGAATTGGACCATGGGTTCGGAACCTAGAACTTTTGATCGAATTTAGGCCAAACTAGCATAATTCCGAAACCAATAAAGATAGAACCTCCAAATTTGGTATCAGATTGTCGATTTAGATTTACTTAGTCTGCTTGAAAGTTTAGCCCAATTGGAGTAGTGGGTAGGGACCAGCCACACAATTCCGAGGGCCTTAAAGCATATTTTCGAAATTAATAAAGATAGTAAATTGAAACAAATGTAGAAGCTTCAAATTTGGCACTTGGGTGTTCCTCTAATTTTGGATCAATTAGAGTGGTGGTTCAGTACTTTTCTTAGACCCCCCAATGTGTAAAAGCTTATCATCGAAATTAATAAAACTTGTAACTTAAAATTAAGATAGAACGTTCCAATTGTGTACAAGGGTTAACTAGTATTAAAAGTATGACGGGGACTGCATATGGGGGAAACCGTATCATGGTTTCGGGTTCTGGAACCCTTAAAAAGTTCAAGGGCTAACAAACATATATCTTAAAAACACCATAACTCAAAAAATAATGCCGGTATTTTGATGAAATTTAAACTCTAGGTTACTAGTAATGAAAGTATAATGGGAATTGGTTGTGGTCGAGTTTAATTTCGAAGTCAAAGAATATATTTCCTATTTCCTATGTGTTCCCGAAATTTAGACTTAATTGTAGTGGTTCAGCTATGTTCAAAGGTACTTGCTGCTTTTGTGTAAAATTTAATTTTATATTTAAATGAATTATATGAAAAGGTCTAAATTTGTAATTGTTTTTAGAAATACATTTATTGCATATTTTGCTTTTATAATCTTTTCTATTAGGTATATAAACTAACCATTTAAATAATTGCAATGTTGAAACATTTGGATTGTTAAATATATTATGCTTTGATTATCTTTTTATCACAAAATTTAATAATTAGAATTTTTTCATTTTGTAATTGAATTGGAATAAATATATTTTCATTTATTTCAAGTTTTTTGTTTTTTAATATTTTTAAATAGATAAATTAGTAAGAATTTGTATTATTTTTTAATAGATAGTATAATTAGAAAATGTTTTTAGTATTATAAAGTTAATTTGGTTAGCTATGTCTTACGATCAAATTAATAACAGCTTTTATGGAGTTAAAATGACTTATGGATATGTCCTCAAATTTGAACCAAATAGGTGCAGGGTATTTCTAAGTCGGTTGCACCGACTGACTGTTTCTTTACTTGATATAATTAAAATTCTGATACAAAATTTTCAATAAAATTCTTTTAATCGTTTAAGTAAATAAAATTTCTAGAAAACTTCATCCCGTCGTCGTGGAAAACTTGTTAATGGAACTAAATCCTAAAACTTTGGACTGCAAAAACAACCTGTAAAATTGGACAATAATCGGAAACACAATTTTTTTTGGAAGCCTGCCAGGACGAAATTAGTTGAGTCATTCCAACCAACTTTATACAACAAACTCCGGTTGCTAATAGGAACATTTGTGCACTATTTCAAGTCAGTCGGTCAAACCGTTTTGATTCAACATCAAAAACATTGAAAAAGCTTAATACCGCCGTGGCCAAACGGGTTAACCGAACTCAACAAAAATTTGTGCCAGACTCTCTTTTTGGCTGCAAAACCACCCTATAAAACATTTGTGAGGAACATTTGTGTAAACTTTCAAGTCAATCGGTAACAACAGCTTGGAATTTGTTAACGTTTGCGCCCGACAATTTTCCAAAAAAAAATTTTGGAAAGATATTACGTCAAATTTTGCGAAATATTACTTGGTCAAAGTCTCAAAAACAGATTTGTTAAGTTCCTTTAGCCCATTGCGGCACAGCCGCTTTTTACAGTTTTTTCATTCCTTTACTCTTTTAAAATTAACATGTTACATGTGTAATTTTTGTGTTATCTTTTTAATAACAAAACTTAAATTGAAACTGCATTAAGATGCGGGGCAACGAGCACAGGGTATTAACTAGTTTACATGTAATACTATAGGTCAAAAGGTTATACTAAATTTTCCATTATTTCATTACACTATTTCAATAGTAATTTACTTGAATTACCAACATTTGACTAAAATATAGTCGATGGTTTAGAGAAGGTTAAAACATCTCTGCTTTTCAACTTATATTTTGTTTTGTACTTACCTGAAAGTTCTACTACGCTCATCCTCGTTATTTTAAGATTTTATGAGAGAAATGTAGGCTTCTTTTTTGAAAAAGCTATTTTAAATTACTATGTATTTAAGCATAATTTCAGTGTAAAATTTAAATTGCAAGTGTACACTGATATCCATTTTAAAAAAAACAACAACTTCAAAGTAGATAAAAAACAAAGACCTACGAAAAAATGTAGAGAAGGAAAATGTTACGATATTTAAATTTAAAGATATACTTAGTAAGTAATAGTAAGTAATACTTAGTCTTTTTAAGTAAGTTTTTAGAATAAAGGTTAACTTGCGTTAATACCAAAAATTTGAAAATTTCATTGAATTTTTGTGCAAAATGCGTAAACAGGTCAAAACTAAATTAATCCTGTGGGCTTTTAGAATTAAAATGCTGCTACAAAATTTTCAATAAAATTCTTTTAATCGTTTAAGTAAATGAAATTTCTAGAAAACTTCATCCCGTCATCGTGGAAAATAGGTTAATCGAACTTAACAAAAACTTTTTGCAGCCTCTCTTTTAGATTGCAAAATCAACCTGTAAAATTGAACACAAATCGGAAACACAAAATTTTGTGAAAGCCCGCCAGGCCGAAATGGGTTAAATTTATTCCAACCAAATTGAAACAAACAATGCCGGTTGCTGAGAGGAACATTTGTGCAAAATTTGAAGTCAATCGGTCAAACCGTTTTGACTCGACATTAAAAACATTGAAAAAGCTTTATTGGGCGCTCGTGCCCAAACGGGTCAACCGAACTCAACAAAAATTTTTGTCAGCCTCTCTTTTCGACTGCAAAATCCCCCTGTAAAATTGAACACGAATCGGAAACAAAAAATTTTTTGGAAGCTCGCCACGCCGAAATGGAGTTATTTATTCCAACCAAATTTATACAACTAATTCCGGTTGCTAATAGGAACTTTTGTGTAGAATTTCAAGTCAATCGGTCAACCCGTTTTGACTCGACATCTAAAAAACGAAAAAGCTTAAAACGGCTCTGGAGCCGCAACCTGTTGATTTATAAAAATGTGACATAGCCTATGTCACCCCCCGGGCTCTCAGAATTTTTCCTTTAAAATTTTGTGACAATCGCACCAGTGGTTTTCACGTGAATCCTGGACAAACAAACAAACAAATTTTCTCCTTTATACAGGGTTTCTGAGACTCAAGTACGCGCACTACACTCAGTGATTGGGGGCATTAAAACTAACAAAAAATTGTACGGGAGGGGGGGGGGCCTACTGTGGACCCTTTTCGATATATGAGGGATTAAAGATTTAAGGAGACTTTTCATAAAAAAATCAATAACTTTTGAACAGCTTACTGTAGAGAGATAAAAAATAAAATCAATTTTGTAGAGTAAGTTGTCAGCTTTAGTTTTTGTGTACTAATGATCCCCATATACCCAACAGTTACAAAGATATGAAGGTTCAAAATTATTTAAAATGAAAAAATTATGTTTCAAACTCTATTTTCTTTTAAAGCACACTGTATTTGGGGTACTTTTTATAGCATATTTCAAGACAGCTTTTCAAGCCCTATAATTAGTACATAATAACTTCTTCTCTATCTCTAACTATTTTTGATATGAAGAATAGAAAAGTGTTTTATTTTCAATCGGTTCAAACAGAAAAATTATGAAATTTTTTTTTATCTATTTATTTTTTCATTAATATTTTATAAGAAATTTTAAATCATTTTGAACCTTCATATCTTTGTAACTGTTGGGTATATGGGAATCATTAGTACCAAAAAACTAAAGCTGACAACTTACTCTACAAAATTGATTTTTTTAATCTCTCTACAGTAAGCTGTTTAAAAGTTATTGATTTTTTTATAAAAAGTCTCCTTAAATCTTTAATCCCTCATATCTCGAAAAAGGTCCACAATAGACCCATCACTCCAGTACAATTTTTTGTTTGTTTTAATGCCCCCAATCACTAAGTGTAGTGCGCGTTCTTGAGTCCCGGACACCCTGTATATTAGATTATATTATTTTATTCTATAAAAATTCTGTTAAAAAATCTGCAATGCCTTTATTTGGAAATTGAATTTTAGTTAGCTAGCTTGTCTAATGTTTTTTTTGCATTATTATACCCTACACCTTTAGAATAGGTAAAGGGGTATATTAACTTTGGTATGGTGTTTGTAACCACCTAAAGGAAGCGAGCTAGATATGGAAAAGTATATATATTTGTGATCAGCGTGACCGCCTTAGTCGATATAGCCATGTCCGTCCGTCCGTCCGTAGGCACGACAACTCAAAGAATAATGGAGCTATCTTGATGAAATTTTAACTGTAGGTTACTAGGACTGAAAGTACGGCGGGGATTGCATATGGGCGAAATCGGCCCATGGGTTCGGATTCTGGACCTTCTAATCGGTTTCAGGGCTAACGAACAAATATAAAAAATCACGATAACTCAACAACTAATGACGCTATCTTCATCAAATTTGTGCTGTAGGTTACTAGTAATGAAACTACTTCGGGAATTGCGTAAGGTCGGGATTGGACCATGGGTTCGGAACCTAGAACTTTTTGATCGAATTTAGGCCAAACGAGCATAATTCCGAAACCAATGAAGATAGAACCTTCAAATTTAGTATCAGGGTGTCCCTTCCTATTTCCTAAGTGTCTTGTGAATTTGGGTCCCATTGGAGTAGTGGGTCGGGGACCAGCCACACATTTCCGAAGACCTTAAAGCATATCTTTAAAATTTATAAAGATAACAACTTGAAAAAATGTAGAAGCTTCCAATTTGCCACAAGGGTGTTCTTTACTATCTCTTGCGTGTTCCCCTAATTTGGGATCAATTGGAGTGGTGGTTCTGTACCCCTCTCAGACCTCCCAAGTTTTAAAGGCTTATAATCGAAATTACTAAAAATAGTTACTTAAAATTAGGATAGACCGTTCAAATTGTGTACAAGGGTTAACTAGTACTATAAGTACAGCGCGGACTATATAAGGGCGAAATCAGCCCAACGGTTCGGATTCCGGACCCTTTAATCGATGTCAGGGCTAAGGAACATATATAAAAAATCACGATAACTCAACAACTAATGAGGCTATCTTCATGAAATTTGTGCTGTAGGTTATTGGCAGCGAAACTACGGCGGTGATTACGTACGGTGAGGATTGGACAATGGGTTCGGAACTTAGAACTTTTTGATCGAATTTAGGCCAAACGAGCATAGATAGAACCTCCAAATTTGGTATCAGGGTGTCCCTTCCTATTTCGTAAGTGTCTTTGAAATTTGGGCCCCATTGGAGTAGTGGATCGGGGACCAGCCACTCAGTTCTTAGGCCCTTAAAGCATATTTTCGAAATTAATAAAGATAGTAACTTGAAACAAATGTAGAAGCTTCCAATTTGCCACAAGGCTGTTCTTTACTATTTCTTGCGTGCCCCCCTAATTTGGGATCAATTGGAGTGGTGGTTCAGAACCTTTCTTAGACCCCCCAATGTGTAAAAGCTTATCATCGAAATTAATAAAACTAGTAACTTAAAATTAAGATAGAGCGTTCCAATTGTGTACAAGGGTTAACTAGTATTGAAAGTATGACGGGACTGCATATGGGCGAAATCGTACCATAATTTCGGGTCCTGGAACCCTTGAAAAGTTCAAGGACTAACAAACATATATCTTACAAACACCATTACTCAAAAAATAATGCTGGTATTTTGATGAAATTTAACAGTAGGTTACTAGTAATGAAAGTACCATGGGAATTGGTTGTGGTCGAGTTTAATTTCGAAGCCAAAGAATATATATCCTATGTCCTATGTGTCTCCGAAATCTACACTTAATTGTAGTGGTTCAGCTATGTTCAAAGGTACTTGCTGCATTTATGTAAAATTTATTTTTATATTTAAATGAATTATATGAAAAGGTGTAAATTTTTAATTGTATTTTAGAAATACATTTATTGCATATTTTGCGTTTATAAGCTTTTCTATTAGGTATATAAACTAACCATTTAAAATAATTGCAATTTTTAAAAATTTGGATTATTAGTTATATTATGCTTTGATTATCTTTTTATCACAAAATTTAATAATTAGAATTTTTTCATTTTGTAATTGAATTGGAATAAATATATTTTCATTAATTTCAAGTTTGTTTGTTTTTTAATATTTTTAAATAGATAAATTAGTAAGAATTTGTATTATTTTTTAATAGATAGGGTAATTAGAAAATGTTTTTAGTATTATACAGTTAATTTGGTTAGCTATGTCTTACGATCAAATTAATAACAGCTTCTATGGTGTTAAAATGACTTATGGATATGTCCTTAAATTTGAACCAAATAGGTGTAGGGTATTTCTAAGTCGGTTGCACCGACTGACTGTTTCTTTACTTGTTTTTTTTAAACCATGTATTGTCATCTGACCTGTGTACAAAATTGGAAGTTTCTAGATTAATGTGAACTTTGTTTATAATGGCTCACCAGATTCCACGATCGTTCTACCAGGAGTAATTTGAATAAAAGCTGTTAGAAAAGCGTGTAATGGGGTTCTGGATCTAGCTCTAAAAAATTTTTTATAATTGTTTTTCATAGTATTTACTTCTATCCGAAACGAGGAAGAGTGTAGTAGAGTAGACCGTGTCAACTCTGGGATACCCGTATGACCGTAACATATACATTATATCATCCGGTTAATTACTTTTGGCAAAATTTCAAACATACAGCTTTATTAAGTGTAGTGGAATACTCATATAAAAGAAGGAGTTGCATGGCAGCTACTCGAACCCTCTACAGTAGACCAACAAAATTTTTCAGAAACTTTGGCCGTTACACTAACCTATTTTTAGCAAAATTTCAGACACCCAGCTTCATTAGGTATAGAGTAATGCTCATATAAAATAAGAAGTTGTATGGCAGCTACTCGAACCCACTGCAGTAGACCAACCAAATTTTGCAGAAACTTTGGCCATTACACTAAACTATTTTTAGCAAAATTTCAGACACCCAACTTCAATAGGTAGAGAGTAATGCTCATATAAAATAAGAAGTTGTGTGGCAGATACTCGAACTCACTGCAGTAGACCAACCAAATTTTGCAGAAACTTTGGCCATAAAACTAAACTACTTTTGGCAAAATTTCAGACACGCAGCTGTAATAGGTACAGAGTAATACTCATATAAAAACAGAAGTTGTATGGCAGCTACCCGAACCCATGGACCAAAATGTCTGGATTTAAATAGCGATGACGGCTATTGCAAAAAACTAATTTGCGAAAATTTCAAGACCTTATGAAGCTGGGTGTCTGAAATTTTGCCAAAAATTGTTTTATGACCAAAGTTTGTCATACAAGTATCCCAGAGTTTTTATCTAAAATAAAAAAAGTTTTATTTCCTACATATAATTATTAACAAATAGTTTAGTTTACAAACTAATTTAACGCAGAAAATAGAATAGCTCAAAAAATAGAGGCTCTTTGCTAATTTAATGCAGCAGTTTTCTTAATGGGTTCGCGTATTTATCAAAAATAGTAGTTTACTATACGGTAAAGGTTTGTACAAAATATAGTTGTATAAGCGATTGAAAAGCTGTTTTCATTTAATTTATAGTTTTAACTCACTACAATAAAGATATGAACATACATTAACGGTTTATTAATTGTAATTTAATATTACAAAAATAACTTATACATGTTAAAAGACAATGTTCTCGAATGTTAAATATTTTTGATACTTACCTTTCTTGTTTTTGATACTTTTATGACTTTATTAAAAGTAGCATAAACTTAAAAAAAAAATTATTTAAATTACCCGTATTATATATTTGCATATACTTGTCAATTTCATTTAGCATTTTCTACTATAACGCGATAAAATCTTTTTGCTTGTTTTTTGTTTCTTTAATAAACTTTTCTGCTTTTGGTTTTGGTTGACGTGGGTGTAAAATTGAACAAAACTTTTTGTATAATATAGCTACTAATAAATTTTTTAATATTTTTTTGGTTAACTCGTGAACCTAAAAAGGCGTGAAATTAATCTGCATAATTTAACGCCTCTTGAATTGCACTCAATTATAAGAAAAATAAATTAAAAAAAAAACGGTGATAAAAAGTTTAAAAAAAATTATGGGGTGTGCATTGTTTGTGAACATTGTGGTAATTCAAGAGGGATTCAAATTATTTTAACATAATAATATAGTCAAATTTCATAAAAATAGGGTTCAGTGAAAGACGGAAAAAATTAACATAACATAAAAGATTTGTTTTTTGTAAAAGCATATAATCATACCTAATTATAAAATTATAAGAAATCTTATTCCAATATCCCTCTTATTTAAGTTCTCTTTTTATTTAAGCTTCCTATTTACAACTCTAATTGTCTAATAATGATCATACTGTTAAGTAAATAACGTGTTAATCGTAAACTTCTTTTAAGCAAAATTTGGGTTGTCGAATGCTACTACTATTAGAAATGACCTGTCTTTTGCGGTCGTTATGTCAGTAATAATAATAAATGAGATTCAAGAGTAATTACCTTTTTTAAAAAATTTTTAAAGTTATTTTATATGCAAAGATTTTATTAATGGTGATAGACTATATTTATTTTTGTTTTTTTTTTTCATTCAACTAGTTTTGCCGTTTAAAGTAACGAACATATAACACATAAATAAGATTCATAAGTTTAACATTAGCGAATAAGTTAAAAAAAAGAATTATTCTAATTTTCCAAATAAACTTTATTAACAGTCACACCTGATAACGATCTAAGTGCAATATTAATTTACTTCTATTTTAATTCTATTTATAACTTCAAAGTTGCTATTTTATAATCTGAGAAAAATTAAAACTTAAGAACTATTTCATAATTTTGAAAAGAAAAATAGGGATTTAATCTAATTTAAGTTTAATACATTAATTAAAGTACAAATTTAAGTTTATTAATATTATAAAAGTGCAAGTTAAGCTTATTGATGAACTTAATGTATTCAGCATGTGTTGTCAGGTATAAATAATTGATATATATTTAGTATACGTAACTGCTCCCCCTAAATTTTTAAGTTTTGGACAGACAAGTTTAATCTTTGGTGTATTTCAGTTTTCCACGATTGTAATAGGTAGGGTGTTGTTTTTCTCCCCAAGAATTTTTTAATTAAAATACGCCAGATTTATTTTAAAGTGAATATTATGATGAGGCTTAGGTATACATGATTAATAATATGATTCCTGATGTGATGAAATTATTTTTGTTATTGACTTGACGTAATTATGTTGCTTTTCATATTCTACACCTATAGAATAGGTAAAGTGGTATATTAACTATGGTATGGTGTTTGTAACCGCTTAAAGGAAGTGGGCTAGATATGGAAAAGTATATATATTTGACTCGATCTAGCCATGACCGTCCGTCCGTAGGCACGATAACTCAAAAAATAATGGAGCTATCTTGATGAAATTTTAACTGTAGGTTACTAGGACTGAAAGTACGGCGGGGAATGCGTACGGTCGAGATTGGACCATGTGTTTGGAACCTAGAACTTTTTGATCGAATTTAGACCCAAAGAGCATAATTCCGAAACCAATGAAGATAGAACCTCCAAATTTGGTATCACGGTGTGCCTTCCTATTTCCTTAGTGTCTTTGAAATTTGGTCCCATTGGAGTAGTGGATCGGGGCCATCCACACATTTCCGAAGACGTTAAAGCATATCTTTAAAATTATTAAAGATAGCAACTTGAAAAAATGTAGAAGTTTCCAATTTGGCACAAGGATATTCTTTTCTATTTCTTGCTTATCCCCCTAATTTGGGATCAATCAGAGTGGTGGTTCAGTACTTCTCTTACCAAGTTTTAAAAGTTTATAATCTTATTAAACCTCCCAAGGTTTAAAAGCTTGTAATCAAAATTACTAAAAATAGTAACTTAAAAATAATATAAAGCGTTCCAATTGTGTACAAAGGCTACCTAGTATTTAAAGTACAGCACGGACTGCATATGGGCGAAATCAGCCCATGGGTTCGGATTCTTGACCTTTAATCGGTCCCTTTTAGAAGGGCTAACGAACATATATAAAAAATCACGATAACTCAACAATTTATGACGCTATCTTCATGAAATTTGTGTTGTAGGGTACTGGTAATGAAACTACGGTGGCGATGGCGTACGGTGAGAATTGGACAAGTTAAGCTTATTGATGAACTTAATGTATTCAGCATGTGTTGTCAGGTATAAATAATTGATATATATTTAGTATACGTAACTGCTCCCCCTAAATTTTTAAGTTTTGGACAGACAAGTTTAATCTTTGGAAGTTTGGAACTTAAAACTTTTTGATCGAATTTAGGCCAAACGAGCATAATTCCGAAACCAATGAAGATAGGACCTCCAAATTTGGTACCAGGGTGTCTTTTTCAATTTCCTTAGTGTTCTTAAAATTAGGGACCAATTGGAGTAGTGGGTCGGGGACCAGCCACACAGTTCCGAAGACCTTAAAGCATATTTTGGATATTAATAAAGATAGTAACTTCAAACAAATGTAGAAGCCTCAAATTTGGCACATGGGTGTTCTTTTCTATTTCCTGCGTGTTTCCCTAATTTTGGATTATCTTGAGCTCAATACACCTCTTAGGACCCCAAGGTTTAAAAGCTTATCATCGAAATTAATAAAAATATTAACTTAAAATTAAGCTATAATTGTGTACAAGGGTTAACTTGTATTGAAAGTATGACGGGGACTGCATATGGGCGAAATCGTACTATGGTTTTGGGTTGTGGAACCTTTGAAAAGTTCAAGAGCTAACAAACATATATCTCAAAAATAGCATAACTCAAAAAATAATGCCGCTATTTTGATGAAATTTAAACTTTAGGTTCCTAGTAATGAAAGTACCATGGGAATTGGTTCTAGTCAAGTTGGAACAATGAGCTCGGATTCTAAAAGCTTTTGATCAAGTTGAGAATAACAAGTATAATTTATATATATTTTTAGAATATATTTCCTATTTCTAGAATATATATTTTTAGAATATATTTCCTATTTCAAAATAGGGTCCCCGAAATTTAGACTTAATTGAAGTTGTAGTTCATACGTCTCCTAAGAAATCCCAAAACTTAAAAGCTTATCTTCAAATTCCTTGAATATAGAAACTTTAATTTTGATACACGTTCTTTCCTTATTCAGTTTTTATTTAACACTTTTATATTTTTAAAAGGCTAAGAATTTTACCATAAAATATGACTTATGGACTTCCCATTAAATTTGAACCAATTAGGTGTAGGGTATTTCTAAGTCGGTTGCACCGACTGACTGTTTCTTTACTTGTTTAAAAAAAAGAATTTGTTTCTAATTTATAAAATATTATACAAAATATGTTTTATGTTAAAATTCTTAGCCTTTTAAAAATATCAAAATGTTCAATAAAAACGGAAATAGGAAAGAGCCCTAGTGTATCAAATTTAAAGTTTCTATCTTCATGAATTTCGAAGATAAGCTTTTTTAATTTTGGGATACAATTAAGTCTAAATTTTCGGGGACACTTAGAATATAGGAAATATATTCTTTGGCTTTGTAATTATACTCGTTTTGCCTCATATCGCTCAAAAGCTTCTAGAATCCGAACTCATTGTCCGAACTCGGCCAGAACCAATTCTAATGGTACTTTCATTACTAGTAACCTAGAGTTTAAATTTCATCAAAATAGCGGCATTATTTTTTGAGTTATACTGCTTTTGAGATATATGTTCGTTAGCCCTTGAATTTTTCAAAGGTTTCAGAACTCGAATCCATGGTACGATTTCGCCCATATGCAGTCCCCGTCATACTTTCAATACTGGTTAACCCTTGTACACAATTGGAACGTTCCATCTTAATTTTAAGTTACTATTTTTATTAATTTCGATGATAACTTTCTAAACCTTGCGGGGTCTAAGAGGGGTACTCAACCAGCAGTCTGATGGAACCAAAATTTGGGGAACGCGCAGGAAATAGTAAAGAGCACCCATGTGCTTAATTTGAAACTTTTAAATTTGTTTGAAGTTACTATCTTTAATAATTTCGAAAATATGCTTTAAGGTTTCCGGAATTGTGTGGCTGGTCCCCAACCCACTACTGCAATTGGTCCAAAATTTCAAGGACACTAAGGAAATAGAAAGAGACACCCTGATACCAAATTTGGAGGTTCTAACTTCATTGGTTTCGGAATTATGCTTGTTTGGCCTAAATTTGACCAAAAAGCTCTAAGTCACGAACCCATTGTCCATTCCCCACCGTACTCAATCACCGCCGTAGTTTCATTACCAGTATATCCTACAACACAAATTTTATGAAGATACCGTCATTAGTTTTTGAGTTATCGTGATTTTTTATATATGTTTGTTAGCCCTTAGACCGATTAAAAGGTCCAGAATCCGAACCCTTGGGCTGACTTAGCAAATATGCAGTACGCGCTGTACTTTAATTACTAGTTAACCCTTGTTCACAAGTGGAACGTTCTATATTAATTTTAAGTTACTATTTTTAGAAAATTCGATTCTAAGCTTTTAAATTTTGGGAGGTCTTTGAGGGGTACTGAACCACCACTCCAACAGATCCCAAATTAGGGGGACACACAAGAAATAGTACACAACACCCTTGTGCCAAATTTTAAGCTTCTACATTTTTTCAATTTGCTATCTTTACTAATTTTAAAGATATGCTTTAAGGTCTTCAGAAATGTGTGGCTGGTCCCCGACCTACTACTCCAATGGGGCCCAAATTTCAAGGACACTTTGGAAATAGGAAGAAAAACCCTGATACCAGATTTGGAGGTTTTATCTTTATTGGTTTCGGAATATGCTCGTTTGACCTAAATTCGATCAAAAAGTTCTAGGTTCCGAAGCCATGGTCCAATCTCGGCCGTTCGTAATACTCGTCGTAGTTTTATAACTAGTAACCAACAACACAAATTTGATTAAGATAGCGTCATTAGTTGTTGAGTTATCGTGATTTTTTATATATGTTCATTAGCTCTTGGACGGATTAAAAGGTCCAGAATCCAATCCCATGAGCCGATTTCGCCCATTTGCAATCCCCGCCAAAGTTTCAGTCCTAGTAACCTACAGCTAAAATTTCATCAAGATAGCTCCAATATTTTTTGATTTATCGTGCCTACGGACGGACGGACGGACGGATGGGCGGACATCGCTATATCGAGTCAGGAGGTCATGCTGATCACAAATATATACACTTTTCCATATCTAGCTCGCTTGCTTTAAGTGGATACAAACACCATACCAAAGTGAATATACCCCTTTACCTATTGTATAGGTGTAGGGTATAAAAAATAAGGATAACTCAACAACTAATGGCGTTACAATCATGAATTTTATGATGTAGGTTACCAGTAATGAGACTATGGTGAGGCCTGCGTACGAACTAGTTCGGATCATGGGTTAGGATCCTTGAAGTTTTTGATCGAATTTAGGCTAAACAAGCATAATTCCGAAACCAATGAAGGCAAAACCTTCAAATTTGGTATCAGTGTGCCTTTTCTTATGTCCTTAGAAACCTATAAATTTGGAATCAATTGGAGTAGTGGGTCATCCACACAGTTCTGAAGAACTTAAGGCATATAACTGAAATTATTAAAAAAAAATAGCTAAAAATTAAGATAGAACGTTCCAATTGTGTACAAGAGTTCACTAGTATTGAAACAACAGCGCGGAATGCATATAGGAGAAATCCGACCATGGGTTCGGATCCTGGAACTTTTTCATCGAATTTAGGCCAATCGAGCATGATTCTGAATTCAAAAAAGTTATACCCCCCAAATTCGGTATCAGTGTGTCCCTTTCTATTCCCATAGTGTCCTCGAAAATTGGAACCAATTGAAATAGTAGATCGGGAACCATCCACTTAGTTTTGAAGACCTTAAAGCATATTTTCGAAAAAAATAGCGATAGTAATTTGAAAAAAAAGTAGAAGCTTAAAATTTGGCACAAGGTTGTTTTTTACTATTTCCTACGTGATCTCTTAATGTATGATCAATTAGAGTGGTTGTTCAGGTTCAGATTTTGATCAATTGGAATGGTGGTTTGAAAGGCTTATCATATTAGTGTTAATTAATAAAAATAGTAACTTAAAACTAATATAGAAAGTTCAAATTGTGTACAAGGGTTAACTAGTATTGAAAATATGACTGGGACTGCATATGGGCGGAATCGTATCATGTTTTCGGGTTCTGGAACCTTTAAAAAGTTCAAAAGCTAACATACGTATATCTTAAAAACACCAAAACTCGCTATTTTGATAAAATTTATATACCTCCCCTACTTCCAAGACCTTTAAGCATAATATATTCGAAATTAATACAGATAAAAAAATCAAATTTGATATACTATTTCCTATTTCTGTTCCTATTTAACACTTTTATATTTTTAAAAGGCTAAGAGTTTTACTATTAAACATATTTTGTATTATATTTTTTTAATTAAAAACTAAATATTTTTTGAATTTTTATTATATCATATCTATATTTTATTGAATTATTACCATAGGTAATCTATAATTAAGAAATTGTGTACGATACTTAAGTTGTAATATTTATTTTTGTTTAAAATTAGTCATATGAACAGTTCTAAATTTATCATTGTATTTTAGAAATACATTTATTGCATATTTTGATTATTAAATTTTGTGACAAAAAGCTAAGGAAAGCATTAATGGTTTTAACTGACATTAAAAACAATGAAATTATATAAACTTTTATATTTATTTTATTACAAATTAATATTTCTTTCGAATAAATTTGAGTTTACTTATATAGAATATTAAAAAATAAGTAAATTAAGAGAATAAATTTAAAAATTATTGAAAATTGAAATAATTAACCAAGTTTACTATATCATTCAACAGTAAATGCACTACAGCTAAAAATCCTGAAAAGGAGTAGGTAATAGCTGCATGTGTGTAAAATTTTATTGAATAAAAGTTTTAAATATGTAATTTTGTAATTGCATTTTAGGAATCTCAATTTAATTTGTTGTTTAATTTTAAAATAGATAATTTGTAAGAATTTTTAATATTTTTTTTATTTATAAAATAATTAGAAAATGTTTTAGTATTATAAAAAAAATTTGGTTAGCCATGTCTTACGATCAAACTAATAAAAGCTTTTATGATTTTGAAATGACTTATGGACTTCCTATTAAATTTTAACCAAATAGGTAAACGGAATTTCTAAGTCGGTTGCACCGACTGACTGTTTCTTTACTTGTTTTTTCACTTTAATAACTATAAAACTAGAGTTTATATCAATTTTACTATATAGTTTTATTTCATAAAACTTTAGAAAATTATACGGTTTTATTTCGCATTTGAATTGGAATTGGAATATATGTCAAGTCACTCTAACAACAAAAGTTGCCCAACTAATTTAAGTTCACCAACTTTATTTCATCATTCAACATAACAGAATAGTTTTCCATATAATAACATAACATAACTTAACGTTATTTTAAATTAAATTTGACACTTCATTTTTAGCACATTTTCACAAAATATTGTAAAAATCTGCCTATATAGCTTCACTCTGTCCGTCCGTCCGTATGTCCACAAAACTTTTACACCGCTTGAAATAGAGTAAAGAAATTTTAGCCACGGGTAGATATTACAAAAAAAATTATTTCGTATAGAGAATTTTTTTCTGTAGCTCCACCCGTTACGGAGCTACAGCCCCCCAAAGTTGAAAAAAGCCCTATTTTTAAATTGTTATAACAAGATTAATGTTGTATTTTCAATCTGAAAACGGAAAAAAAAGCTGGTTTTATAAACTTTATAAATTTTTAAAAGGCAAATGTTTAGGGTTGCCACACGGCACTAAAATTTACTATTATGCAAAACCCTATTATTATGCAAAATTGCAAAATTTTTGGCACATATCTTCAAAACGGTTCAAGCTAGAGTCTTGAAGTTTTGGGTGAAGTTAGATTTTTAGAAATTAGTAGGAGTCGGTTAAAAATTTTTTTTTGTCAGGCCTCTGTTTAGGAGCTACAAGGGCTCGAAAATTTACATTTTGATATTTTTAAACACCTGTAACTTGAATACCTGTTCAAATTTTTTGTTACAAATATTGAAAATTTGAAGCCTTAGCATTGCATTTCAACATATGTTAAAGGTTTTTCTTAAAATTGAAAGGGCTTCTTTAAATTGAAGAAATTATCTCTTAGTCTTAACCATTTTTGCTTAGATAATAAGATTTTAGGTAAAATTGAGTTCACAATTGATTTCCCAGAACCTAAAAAATTTAGGAGTTGAGTCAGGAAGGAGGTGGGCAGATCCATCATAATTTTGCTAAGCAAATATTTGGGAAGAATTTTCCCCATTGAAGGGCTACTAGGTCTTTAAAATTAAAACTTATTATATTTCGCACTTATTAACAGGTTTTCTTGAATGCATTGGGGTTCTATTCTAAGTATTTCACTATTAGTCATTTTTACATACAGTTTCATAAAAATATATGATAACATACTCAGTAAGGAACCCTATAAAATTTTGAAAATGTGCTTTTTAAAAACCCTTGATTTTTTTCCCCACTTGTTACTGTTGCCTTCAATTAAAATTCTAACTTTAATAAATTATATATTATAGCTTTTTCAATATCTATACAAGTAATTATTCATGACCTAATTCTCATAATCAATCAGTGAACTTAAATGAATCTAAATTGTAATAATAAATTAAAGGAGGCGCCGTGAAATAAATACGTTAAATAAAAAGTTTGGAAAATTAAATTGCTTCTATTTTCACAAATAAAATTACATTTTTAAATGCGAAATAAAGCCATATAGCCTATATATAAATAGTTAGGAAGGAGTTTTAGAGTTGGTTTCAAAAGCAGGGTTTTACGCTTTTTCCAGAATATTTATATATGTGTATATGTGGGATTCTCAATTAGGAGGGATTTTAGAGTTGGATTCAAAAGCAGGATTGCCGCTTTTTCCAGAATATTTATATATGTGTATATGTGGGATTGTTAGTTGGATTCAAAAGCAGGGCTTTACGCTTTTTCCAGAATATTTATATATATGTGTATATGTGGGATTCTCAATTAGGAGGGTTTTTGGAGTTGGATTCAAAAGCAGGATTGCCCCCTTCTCCAGAATATTTATATTTATTAATTAGGGTTGATTGTTTTTTGTATGAAGTAGCTATGCCGAATTCTCATACCATTCTTTGCATTATAGTGTTGGATTCAAAATCTAGTTTCAATAATTGAGTTAGCGGGGGTTCGGGGGCGGCAGCCCCCGTAATGAAAATATAATATTATTTAACATGTTTTATTACAGTGTATTAAAAAAATTAGAAACTTATTAATTTTTTTAATGAATTAGGTATCCGAATTCTTATACCATTCTTTTCATTTTAGTGTTGGATTCAAAATCTAGCTTCAATAATTGAGTTAGCGGGGGTAATGAAAATATAATATTATTTAACATGTTTTATTACAGTGTATTAAAAAAAATTAGAACTTATTAATTTTTTGAATGAATTAGGTATCCGAATTCTTATACCATTCTTTTCATTTTAGTGTTGGATTCAAAATCTAGCTTCAATAATTGAGTTAGCAGGGGTTCGGGGGCGGCAGCCCCCGTAATGAAAATATAATATTATTTAACATGTTTTATGAAATTTTAGGACTAGATGAATGATATTATACTCAAAATTTAGGGGATAAAAAAGGAATAACGGACTCAAAAAAAATTATTATGTTAATACCGTTATTTTTTGAATAAACAAGCATTAAATGATTTTTTTTATTTAAAAATAGGAAAATTTTAATTTCCCGGTCCAATAAATCCGGTCCTGAGGGGTCCAGAAATCTCGTTGATAAATTTTTAGAAAGAAAATTTATTAGGCTTTTTAATTTGATACTTGGATTTATTTTATCACATAGGGTTCCAATTTTATAAAATTAAATTATTTAGGCCCCCAGCAATTTTTCTAAGCCCCATATCTCCCAAACGGATGAGAATAGACCTACCTCTAGAAGAATTTTTTGTTTGTTTTGAACCCTAGAATAACCCCTAGTTCTATGGCAGGTTATTAGCGAAACACCCTGTATTTAGCATTTATAACTGCACTTAATTATCAATTTCTATTTTTTATACCCTACACCTATAGAATAGGTAAAGGGGTATATTAACTTTGGTATGGTGTTTGTAACCACCTAAAGGAAGCGAGCTAGATATGGAAAAGTATATATATTTGTGATCAGCGTGACCGCCTTAGTCGATATAGCCATGTCCGTCCGTCCGTCCATCCGTAGGCACGATAACTCAAAAAATAATGGAGCTATCTTGATGAAATTTTAACTGTAGGTTACTAGGACTGAAAGTACGGCGGGGATTGCATATGGGCGAAATCGGCCCATGGGTTCGGATTCTTAATCGGTTTCAGGGCTAACGAACAAATATAAAAAATCACGATAACTCAACAACTAATGACGCTATCTTCATCAAATTTGTGCTGTAGGTTACTAGTAATGAAACTACTTCGGGAATTGCGTAAGGTCGGGATTGGACCATGGGTTCGGAACCTAGAACTTTTTGATCGAATTTAGGCCAAACGAGCATAATTCCGAAACCAATGAAGATAGAACCTCCAAATTTAGTATCAGGGTGTCCCTTCCTATTTCCTAAGTGTCTTGTGAATTTTGGTCCCATTGGAGTAGTGGGCCGGGGACCAGCCACACATTTCCGAAGACCTTAAAGCATATCTTTAAAATTAATAAAGATAACAACTTGAAAAAATGTAGAAGCTTCCAATTTGCCACAAGGGTGTTCTTTACTATCTCTTGCGTGTTCCCCTAATTTGGGATCAATTGGAGTGGTGGTTCTGTACCCCTCTCAGACCTCCCAAGTTTTAAAGGCTTATAATCGAAATTACTAAAAATAGTTACTTAAAATTAGGATAAACCGTTCAAATTGTGTACAAGGGTTAACTAGTACTATAAGTACAGCGCGGACTATATAAGTGCAAAATCAGCCCAACGGTTCGGATTCCGGACCTTTTAATCGATGTCAGGGCTAAGGAACATATATAAAAAATCACGATAACTCAACAACTAATGAGGCTATTTTCATGAAATTTGTGCTTAGGTTATTGGCAGCGAAACTACGGCGGTGATTACGTACGGTGAGGATTGGACAATGGGTTTGGAACTTAGAACTTTTTGATCGAATTTAGGCCAAACGAGCATAATTCCGAAACCAATGAAGATAGAACCTCCAAATTTGGTATCAGGTGTCCCTTCCTATTTCGTAAGTGTCTTTGAAATGCCCCATTGGAGTAGTGGATCGGGGACCAGCCACTCAGTTCTTAGGCCCTTAAAGCATATTTTCGAAATTAAAAAAGATAGTAACTTGAAACAAATGTAGAAACTTCCGATTTGCCACAAGGGTGTTCTTTACTATTTCTTGCGTGCCCCCCTAATTTGGGATCAATTGGAGTGGTGGTTCAGAACCTCTCTTAGACCCCCTAATGTGTAAAAGCTTATCATCGAAATTAATAAAACTAGTAACTTAAAATTAAGATAGAGCGTTCCAATTGTGTACAAGGGTTAACTAGTATTGAAAGTATGACGGGACTGCATATGGGCGAAATCGTACCATAATTTCGGGTCCTGGAACCATTGAAAAGTTCAAGGACTAACAAACATATATCTTACAAACACCATAACTCAAAAAATAATGCCGGTATTTTGATGAAATTTAACAGTAGGTTACTAGTAATGAAAGTACCATGGGAATTGGTTGTGGTCGAGTTTAATTTCGAAGCCAAAGAATATATTTCCTATGTCCTATGTGTCTCCGAAATCTAGACTTAATTGTAGTGGTTCAGCTATGTTCAAAGGTACTTGCTGCATTTATGTAAAATTTATTTTTATATTTAAATGAATTATATGTAAAGGTGTAAATTTTTAATTGTATTTTGGAAATACATTTATTGCATATTTTGCGTTTATAAGCTTTTCTATTAGGTATATAAACTAACCATTTAAAATAATTGCAATTTTTAAAAATTTGGATTATTAAATATATTATGCTTTGATTATCTTTTTATCACAAAATTTAATAATTAGAATTTTTTCATTTTGTAATTGAATTGGAATAAATATATTTTCATTTATTTCTAGTTTGTTTGTTTTTTAATATTTTTAAATAGATAAATTAGTAAGAATTTGTAGTATTTTTTAATAGATAGCGTAATTAGAAAATGTTTTTAGTATTATACAGTTAATTTGGTTAGCTATGTCTTACGATCAAATTAATAACAGCTTCTATGGTGTTAAAATGACTTTTGGATATGTCCTTAAATTTGAACCAAATAGGTGTAGGGTATTTCTAAGTCGGTTGCACCGACTGACTGTTTCTTTACTTGTTTTTTACTTTGTTTACTATTAAACTAGAATTTTTATCAATATATATATGGCTTTATTTCGTAAAATTTTAGAAAATGATATGGCTTTATTTCGCATTCAAATGCGATGGCTTTATTTCGTATGGCTTTATTTCGCGCCACCATTAAAGGAATGTATTCTTAGATAAATATTACATATTCATAATTTTATGTTTATGCTAAAACTTATAAATATTGTAAATCCAGATTGAGAGATTGTTGAAATAAATATTTCTATCTAGAGATAAAATTGTTTTTTTTTATTACCAGAATATATAAAACTCTATGCCAAAAAAAAATATTTTACAAAGGACAATAGAGTAAAAGTGTTCAAAATTCATTTTATTTTGACCCAAAACAAGGTTTTTACAAAAAAGTTCTTATAGCTAAAACTTAAAATTAACATGAAATTTGATTACAAAACATAAATTTGAATACATAAAAATCAAAAGATTATTTATTTTTTTTTTTTTTTTTGTAGATTGTAAAAAATGCTTACATAGCGAAAACACATTTAAAATGCAATTTATAAAGTAAAAAAAAAACAATAATAACTAAATTATAGAATTATAAAATAATGTGAACTTGAAGTGTAATATGAGTATAATATATTGAAGGTTATAATTATTGTCATAGGTCATTAAGAAATTTTAATTTTAATTTACGTTTAAAAGTGTATCTAGAAATTTGTGTTGAAAAAAGGATGACTGTGTTTATTGAATGTAATGCAACATCTGTTTATTGGTTCATTTTTTCCATATTCAGTTCTATGAGTATTTTCAACTAAATATTTAGTGCTTCTCGTGTTTCTGCCCCATTATTTATTTTAAAATTATCTGCCAAAAATTGAACGTCAATGTTTTTTCTTAAGACGTCAAAAGGAAAGCAAGAAGAAAAAATTTGCCTACGTGAAAATAAAGTTAAAATATTTAATGATTTAAGTCTTACGAGATAGCTAGGATTATATTGATTTGTCAAAGCAAATAAAAGAAATTGCTTTTGCACGAATTCTATTTTATCAGAATGTATTTGAAATGCGAGATCCCACACAATGTTACCATATTCAAGAATAGATCGCACTAAGCAACAATAAAGAGCTTTAGTTACAGCGATGTTGCTGAATTCTTTAGCTCTTCTTTTTATGAACCCGAGCATTTTGTTTGCCTTAGAAATTGTATACTCATAATGAAGATGGACGTTCAGTTTATCATGCAACAGAATCCCTAAATCGGTAATATTTTTAACTCTTTCCAAGTTTACATTATTTATATTATAACCGAAAGTAATGGTAGATCTCTTACGTGTAAAACTTATAACCTTGCATTTTTCAATGTATAGTTCTAACTTACTATAGAGAAGCACCATTCTTGCAAACTATTTACATTTGTCTGAAGTAGTGCAAAATCAGAACTCTCTTTAATTACATGATAAATCTTGAGATCATCAGGAAATGCAACATGTGACACACCGAAAAGTTTGCTAGAAAGATCGAAAATGAATATATTAAACAAGAGTCGAAAAGTGGCTACCTTGCTTCTGATGTAACATTGTTTGAGTCCGAGAAAAATCCTTGAAATTTGATATTTTGCGTTCCATTTGTAATATAGGAGAATATACAATAAAGATAAAAGCCGGAAAGAGCTTTAAACCTGCAAGTTTGTTTAGTAGAATTTTGTGATCAACACGATCGAATGTTTTGCTGAAGTCCGTGAAAATAGCATCAACTTGGTACCCATTTTCCATTTCATTAAGGATTTCAGAAGAGTAAACTAAAAGATTTGTTGTTGTGGAATGACCTTTTCTGAATCCATGTTGTTGTTCGTTTAGTTTTGTATTTATGATGGGTGTAATTTTGTCTACAATAATTTTTTCGAACAACTTTGGAATAGTTGATAGAATTGCTATACTACGGTAATTTTCGACGTATGATTTATCACCCTTTTTGTAGATAGGGGTAAGATAAGAAGATTTCCAGAAAAGAGGAAAAATATCTGAGGAAAGAGATTTATAAAATATAAAATAAAAAAGCGGATAAGTGAGATAACTAACACAGTTGTATAAAAAATTCGGTGGAATCAGGTCAGGTCCTACGCCTTTTTTGGTATCAAGTTTAGTGATTGCTTCAAATATTTCTTCTTCGGAAAGGTATAAATCCGTAATAATAGGATTTGAATTATTAATTAAGTTAGAGAAATCGAAATCAATTGGAAACTCGTGTGGACGATAAACTTTTTAAAAGATTTAGAAAAGAAATTGCAGATCCTTTTAGGACAATTAGAAAACGTATTGTCTTTAGACATTAAGCTTGGATAACCGTAAGTTTTATGTTTTGTGTTCAGGAAGTCAAAAAACTTTATAGGATCTGACAGCGAGACAAAGAATACTCTCTTAGTTCGTTCCTAAATGAAGTGGATACAATTCTTCTGCTATTGGGAAACAACACAGTGATAAAGGACTATATACTACAACGAGTTATAATCAATAAAATACAAGGAGCAGATCTCGATGTAATAAGGACTTTAGGAACAGAAAAAATATGAACAAATATCAAAACAGCTCTAACATCAGGGTTTGGAATCAAAGAAACATATCGCCAACTTTTACAAGAAGCAATAAAAAATTTCAATAAAAAATATTTCGGGAAATGATTACTCATATAAATTAAGATTAATATTATCTAAACTGCACGACAAGTATGAATATGTTGTAGGCAAACCTGATGAATTTAATCCACTTTTGTGCTTAATAATTATACAAAATAATAAATTTAAAAATAATCTACAACAGTTTTCTACTAAAAATATTCATTCAAATCGTTCCAATCATAACAGTTCTAATTTTAATAAATCAAAATATGAAAATAATAATAATTTTAGACAAAATGACTTTCAAAATAGAGACACTAATTCCTGACAAACAAGGTTAACTAATAAGAATCGTCATAACAATTATTCTAACAAACCAAATAACCATATGAATCCAGAACACATGGATGTTGATCATGTACAAAAAAAGGTAAATTTTCACTTAATTCCTCAAAAATATACTTACCAATAAAAATTAACTAATTTTGGAAATAAAAATTTTGATGGGATAATAGGTCAAATTAATTAAAACCCTTAAACGCTATAATAAATATGTGTGATGAAACTTTAGAAATCAATAATAATAAAATTAGATTTCTTGGTTGTTGTCCATTTAATTTTCAAAAGTTCTAATTCAGGATCCTTCGATTTCCAAACTTTATTTAAAAATCTTAATTCTTAAGAAGAAAGAGCATTAAGAGCATTAAAAAACCATAAAGAAATCTTCTTTCAAGAAGGAGACAAATTTAGTAACACAACCAAAATTTACCACCAAATATTCACTACAACTAGGACAGCTATATATTCTAAAATATACAGATACCCCCAAATTCATGAACCTAAAAAAACAAGCCAAATCATGGACATGTTAAAACAGGGAATAATAAAAGAAAGTAATTCTTCCTACAATAACCCTCTGTGGATTGTTCCAAACAAAAAGTGGAAAATTGTCTTTGATTATCTTCGTTTAGACGACGTGACTATAGATGATAAATTTTCAATCCCTAATATTGACAATATATTGGCCAAATTGGGTAGGGCACAATACTTCACAACTCTTGACCTTGCAAAAGATTTTCACCAAATATTGGTAAAAAAGGAAAATCAAGAAAAAACCGCTTTCTCGACACTTCTAGGGCATTATGAATATGTTCGAATGTCGTTTGGACTTAAGAACGCCTCGGCAACCTTCCAACGGTTAATGAAAGCCATTCTTAAGGATTTTATAAATAAAATATGTGTTGTCTACTCAGACAACATCTTAATATTTAGCAGTTCTCTTGAAGAACATATAAAAAGTATAACGAAAATATTTAATGTTCTGAGAGAAAATAATCTCAAATTTCAATTTGATAAATGTAATTTCCTACCAAAAGAAACGGAATACTTCGGACATGTTTTAACTCTTGAAGCGGTAAAACCAATTCCTAATAAAGTAAAAAATATAACAGAATTACGGTTACCAAAAATTAAAAAGCAAATAAAATCCTTTTTGGGCATTACTGGCTCCTACAGAAAATTTATTCGCGATTACGCAAAGGTTGCCCAACCGTTGACTAAATATTTGAAAAAGATGTTAAAGTTAATTTTAACGATTCATATTTCATTAAGGCTTTTGAGAAGTTAAAGAAAATTATTACAGAAGCCCCAGTACTTTGATATCCTGGCTTCAAGAAAAAATTTCAACTAGTAACTGATGTAATTGGTAGTAACTGATGCCCTTATGTAATTGGTGGTGTCCTACAACAAGATAATCACCCACTCTGTTTTGCTAGTACGACATTAATTGAACATGAACGCAACTAGTCGACAACCGAAAAAGAACTTTTAGCAATAGTATGGTCAACTAACTATTTCAGACCATACCTTTATGGTGTAAAATTCGACTTATTAACAGATCACCAACCCATCAAATGATTATCTACAAAAACGAAAGGGAAAGATGTGAACTCTAGACTATATCGTTGGCTTTTGAAATTGGGGGAATATGATATTAATATAGATTATATAAAAGGTAAGAAAATCGAGTTCCTGATTTCCTTAGTAGAATAAATACGGATACTAATGAAATAAATATAGTAGAAACAATTGACTTGAAAAAAAATACAGGAATAGGTACGAATTTATTATTAAATAATGTAGACGAAGACGAAAGTCTTAGCACAAATACTATTCATTCTTAAGAGCAAATGTGACAAAGCAAAAATCTATGAAAACTTGAAAAATCAAAAAGAGCAATATATCACCAAATTAAATACAAAAAAAGAATTCTTCCTAGACAGTAGCGTAGAAGGCTTTATAAAAATCTACAAAACTGTTAAATAATGTTGATATGATAGAAGAATTTTATACTATACTACATATTATTGACCCTAAAGAAATTCTAAATATGTTGAGCCTTTTAAAACAAAATATAAAACATTCGGATTTACAAAATGAAATTTCAACTTTAGAACATCAAGTAGAAATTATTAGAAATAAAGTAAAACCATTAATACCAATTAGAAAAAAAAGAGGTCTATTCAATTTTGTAGATATAGTGTACAAATGGCTTTACGGAACAATGGACGACACAGAAAGAGTAGAAATAGAGGACCACCTTAGAATTTTAGACTCAAACAATCGCAATGTACGCAGACTTTAAACATAACATTTCCTCTTCTAGGTCAGGTATAATTCATAGTAATATACTAACTAATGACGAAATAACCGAATATAATATTGACTTATATAAATTGCTAAATATTAAACTTGGAACTGTCATTGATAATTTCTAAAAGATAATTTTTGTAATTAAAGTACCTGACAAAATAATATCTGTACAAAAATATTTGCTTATTCCAATAACAATTAATAACAATAAAGAATTAATGTTTAATCAAAAATATATAATAAGTTATGAAAATAAAACTTTTAATTATATCGAAAACTTAGATTTAGGCAATTTAAAATTATTAAATAATTGTGTTTATAAATCCAATTGTAATAAAATATATAATAATGTATCAGAAATTATTGAAATCCCAAAAGGAATAATATTATGTAAAAACCAAAAACATAATTGTAATATGTCGTTGTAGTAATTGTGACGAAAGAAAATTTATTTTAAATGGAAATTGGTTAATAAGCTTTAAAAATTGTTCTATAAAAATAAATAACGATACGATAACAGATAATCAAAAAGAATTTAAATTAAGTTTTGTAATCCAAAAATCAATTGAAAATAAAATTCAAAATGTAAGTGATAAACTAGTATTTGACGAAATAGTATTAAAACATATTGATAATATAAATGGAACCAACCAAAAGCTAAATATTATATTATAGAAACAATTATTGTAATTATGATAATTATTTGTATAGTACTTCTGCAATAATCTTTTGTAAGCCTAGATTGAAAAATTCAATGAAAATTATTAAGAAGACTCAGTAGAGTCTTCAATTTAAGGGGGGAGAAGCTGTGTCACCTCACTCTAAGAACAAAAGTTGCTCAACTAATTCAAGTTCATCAACTTTATTTCATCTTTCAACATAACAGAATATTTTCCCATATAATAACATAACATAACTTAACGTTATTATACCCTACACCTATAGAATAGGTAAAGGGGTATATTAACTTTGGTATGGTGTTTGTAACCACCTAAAGGAAGCGAGTAAGATATGGAAAAGTATATATATTTGTGATCAGCGTGACCGCCTGAGTCGATATAGCCATATCCGTCCGTCCGTTTGTCCGTCCGTCCGTCCGTCCGTAGGCACGATAACTCAAAAAATAATGGAGCTATCTTGATGAAATGTTAACTGTAGATTAGTAGGACTGAAAGTACGGCAGGGAATGCATATGGGCGAAATCGGCCCATGGGTTCGGATTCTGGACCTTTTAATCGATCAACGGGCTAACGAACATATATAAAAATCACGATAACTCAACAACTAATGAGGCTATCTTCATCAAATTTGTGCTGTAGGTTACTAGTAATGAAACTACTTCGGGGATTGCGTAAGGTCGAGATTGGATTATGGGTTCAGAATCTAGAACTTTTTGATCGAATTTAGGCCAAACGAGCATAATTCCGAAACCAATGAAGATAGAACCTCCAAATTTGGTATCAGGGTGTCCCTGCCTATTTCCTAAGTGTCTTGGGAATTTGGGTCCCATTGGAGTACTGGGTCGGGGACCAGCCACACATTTTCGAAGACCTTAAAGCATATCTTTAAAATTAATAAAGATAACAACTTGAAAAAATGTAGAAGCTTCCAATTTGCCACAAGAGTGTTCTTTACTATCTCTTGCGTGTTCACTTATCTTGGGATCAATTGGAGAGGTGGTTCAGTACCCCTCTCAGACCTCCCAAGTTTTAAAAGCTTATAATCGAAATTACTAAAAATAGTTACTTAAAATTGAGATAGACCGTTCAAATTGTGTACAAGGGTTAACTAGTACTATAAGTAAAGCGCGGGCTGTATAAGGGCGAAATCAGCCCATGGGTTCGGATTCTGGACCTTTTAGTCGGTGTCAGGGATAACGAACATATATTAAAAATCACGATAACTCAACAACTAATGAGGCTATCTTCATGAAATTTGTGCTGTAGGTTACTGGTAATGAAACTACGGCGGTGATTACGTACCGTGAGGATTGGACAATGGGTTCGGAACTGAGAACTTTTTGATCGAATTTAGGCCAAACTAGCGTAATTCCGAAACCAATGAAGATATAACCTCCAAATTTGGTAGCAGGGTGTCCCTACCTATTGAGTAAGTGTCTTTGAAATTTGGGCCCCAATTAACTAGTGGGTCGGGGACCAGCCACTCAGTTCCGAGGACCTTAAAGCATATTTTCGAAATTAATAAAAATAGTAACTTGAAACAAATGTAGAAGCTTCAAATTTGGCCAAGGGTGTTCTTTACTATTTCTTCCGTGCCCCCCTAATTTGGGATCATTTGGACTGGTGGTTCAGGACCTCTCTTAGACCTCCCAAATGTGTAAAAGCTTATCATAGAAATTAATAAAACTAGTAACTTAAAATTAAGATAGAACGTTCCAATTGTATACAAGGGTTAACTAGTATTGAAAGTATGACGGGACTGCATATGGGCGAAATCGTACCATGGTTTCGGGTTCTGGAACCCTTGGCAAGTTCAAGCACTAAAAAACATATATCTTAAAAACACCTTGATTATCTTTTATCTTTTATCACAAAATTTAATAATTAGAATTTTTTCATTTTGTAATTGAATTGGAATAAATATATTTTCATTTATTTCAAGTTTGTTTGTTTTTTAATATTTTTAAATAGATAAATTAGTAAGAATTTGTAATATTTTTTAATAGATAGTGTAATTAGAAAATGCTTTTAGTATTATAAAGTTAATTTGGTTAGCTATGTCTTATGATCAAATTAATAACAGCTCTTATGGTGTTAAAACGACTTACGGATATGTCCTTAAATTTGAACCAAATAGGTGTAGGGTATTTCTAAGTCGGTTGCACCGACTGACTGTTTCTTTACTTGTTTTAAATGAAATTTGACACTTCATTTTTACTTTTGCGTTCAATTAAAATTCTAACTTTAATAAATTATATATTATAACTTTTTTAATATCTATACAATTAATTATTCATGACCTAATTCTCATAATCAATCAGTGAACTTAAATGAACCTAGATTTTAATAATAAATTAAAGGAATGTTTTGTTAGAATAATATTTACATTTTCATAATTTTATGTTTAAGCTAAAACTTATAAATATTGTAAATCCAGATTGAGAGATTGTTGAAATAAATATTTTATCTAGAGCTAAAATTGTTTTTTCTTATTACCAGAATATATAAAACTCTATGCCAAAAAAAAATATTTTACCAAGATCAATAGAGTAAAAGTGTACGAAATTTCTGTTAAAGTAAACAATTCTAACAATACTAGTTGTTGGCCCGTCACAGATTGACGGAAGGTCAATTGAAAGAAGAACTTTTCCTAATTAAGAACTATTTCTAATTTCATTATGTACATTATGTTAAATGTATGTTAAATAAAATTGCAACCGCTACATTTTGTATAACGCATATTATGCTTCGATTCTAGTAATAGATACACAAAAAATAAATAAATGACTCATATAATTTCTTGTTGTATCTTAAAAACTTGAAGATGAATAATTTAGTTAGTCTACTTTTTATATGTTTCGTATTATATAAAATGTTGGGGTCGTTAGTTCAAATCCCTTCTTGGTATAATTTTTTTTTTTAATTTCAATTAATATTTTTTTTTTATTTAAGTGCGCACTTGCTTAAATTAAATAAATTGATAAAAGTTTTAAATTTTTTTAAAGGTTTATTTTGTTTCAATAATGATCTATTTTTCCATCTATTAATGTTTTGTATATATATTTTAAGAAAATGTTGTTATACATTCTATAACGTCGTTGTTGTTTCCTTTGTTTAGATTCAAATCAAAATACTTCTTTGAAGGCTAACGTTCTATAATGTACCTACTTAAGATGCTGAATAATGTATCTTTTTATATGTACGTAAAATTGTATTAAATAAATGTTGATTTTTGAATTGAGTTTTGCATTATCAAATGTTTGCATTATCAATTATAAATTTTAATTGAAATTTTTTTAATATACCTAACCTTACTAAGTATAAATAAATTTTATTTTGTTTGATTTCAATGGTGCATTGAACCCAGGGTATTATTGTATACCCGAAACCACCTTCCCAACCAGTCGTTACATCATTTTTTTCCATTAACTTTTTTTAAATATGTAGATAAATAATTAAAAGGTTATGAAGAAAGAGATGAAGGATAGATGAGGGAGAGTTGATAGCGAGATGAGGGGAAACTTTGAAATTACTATAATACATTGCTTGGTTTATTTTCTTAAGCAAACCAAGCAATGCATCAAAGCGTTCATTGGGCTTTCGCCCCAATTTCAAATTTTCACTGAAAATTATTAAGACTCACTACACAAATGTTTCTGTGAAGCATTGTCTTTCTAATTATTATTTACAAAATGTCTTACTATTTATTTAAAATTTCCAGAAAATCTTCCGTGATTTTTAAAACTGAAATGAAATTATTCATAAACTAATAAATAAATTTTATTTCAAAAAAAATTTTTTTTTTTATTAAAAATAAATAATATATTTTTTGGCCTGCTTATGATAATTTATGATACTTTATTTCCTAAAATAAAACACATCCAACAAAACATTAATTTTTTAATTTTTTTATAATTGAACACATCCAACAAAACACATTTAATTGAATGCATTTGTTACACCTCATTCTAGACAAATATATTAATAATAATAATAATGGTTAATGAAGGTGCTAGTAATTCAAATGGTTTCACACTTCGTGGGAATGATATTAGAAAGGATATGGCATCCATGAATTTCGGCGTGACAAAGAATACTCTCTTAGTTCGTTCCTAAAAGAAGTGGATACAATTCTTCTGCTATTGGGAAACAACACAGTGGCAAAGGACTATATACTACAACGAGTTATAAACAATAAAATACAAGGAGCAGATCTCGATGTAATAAGGACTTTAGGAACAGAAAAAAAATATGGACAAACATCAAAAAAGCTCTAACATCAGGGTTTGGAATCAAAGAAACATCACCAACTTTTACAAGAAGCAATAAAAAATTTTAATAAAAAATATTTCGGTAAGTTATTACACATATAAATTAAGATTAATACTATCTAAACTGCACGAAAAGTATAAATATGATGTAAGCAAACCTGACGAATTTAATCCACTTTTGTGCTTAATAATTACACAAAATAATAAATTTAAAAATAATCTACAACAGTTTTCTACTAAAAATATTCATTCAAATCGTTTCAATCATAACAGTTCCAATTTTAATAAATCAAAATATGAAAATAATAATAATTTTAGACAAAATTACTTTCGAAATAGAGACACTAATTCCTGACAAACAAGGTTAACTAATAACAATCGTCATAATAATTATTCTAACAAACCAAATAACGATATGAATCCAGAACATATGGATGTTGATCATGTACAAAAAAAGGTAAATTTTCACTTAACTCCTCAAAAATATACTTACCAATAAAAATTAACTATTACTTTATGGTGACGAAACTTTAGAAATCAATAATAATAAAATTAGATTTCTTGGTTGTTGTCCATTTAATTTTAATGAAATCCACCAATTGGAAAGTTCTAATTCAGGATCCTTCGATTTCCAAACTTTATTTAAAAATCTTTATTATCTGAAGAAGAAAGAGCCTTAAGTAAAGTATTAAAAAACCATAAAGAAATCTTCTTTCAAGAAGGAGACAAATTAAGTAAGACAACCAAAGTTTACCACCAAATAATCAGTACAACTAGGACACCTATATATTCTGAAATATATAGATATCCACAAATTCATGAACGTTAAATAATAAGCCAAATCATAGACATGTTAAAACAGGGAATAATAAAAGAAAATAATTCTTTCTACAATAACCCTCTGTGGATTGTTCCAAAGAAAAAATGAAGAATAGTCATTGATTATCTTCGTTTAAAAGACGTGACTATAGATGATAAATTTCCAATCCCTAATATTGACAATATATTGGACAAATTGGGTAGGGCACAATACTTCACAACTCTTGACCTTGCAAAAGATTTTCACCAAATATTGGTAAAAAAGGAAAATCAAGAAAAAACCGCTTTCTCGACACTTCAAGGGCATTATAAATATGTTCGAATGTCGTTTGGACTTAAGAACGCCTCGGCAACCTTCCAACGGTTAATGAAAACCATTCTTAAGGATTTTATAAATAAAATATGTGTTGTCTACTCAGACGACATCTTAATATTTAGAAGTTCTCTTGAAGAACATATAAAAAGTATAACGAAAATATTTAATGTTCTGAGAGAAAATAATCTCAAATTTCAATTTGATAAATGTAATTTCCTACCAAAAGAAACGGAATACTTCGGACATGTTTTAACTCTTGAAGCGGTAAAACCAATTCCTAATAAAGTAAAAAATATAACAGAATTGCGGTTACCAAAAATTCAAATGCAAATAAAATCTTTTTTGGACATTACTGGCTCCTACAGAAAATTTATTCGCGATTACGCAAAGGTTGCCCAACCGTTGACTAAATATTTGAAAAAATATGTTAAAGTTCATTTTAACGATTCAAATTACATTACGGCTTTTGAGAAGTTAAAGAAAATTATTACAGAAGTCCCAGTACTTTGATATCCTGGCTTCAAGAAAAAATTTCAACTAGTAACTGATGTAATTGGTAGTTACTGATGCACTTATGTAATTGGTGGTGTCCTACAACAAGATAATCACCCACTCTGTTTTGCTAGTACGACATTAATTGAACATGAACGCAACTAGCCGACAACCGAAAAAGAACTTTTAGCAATAGTATGGTCAACTAACTATTTCAGACCATACCTTTATGGTGTAAAATTCGACTTATTAAGAGATCACCAACCTATCAAATGGTTATCTACAAAAACGAAAGGGAAAGATATGAACCCTAGACTATATGGTTGGCTTTTGAAATTGGGAGAATATGATATTAATATAGATTATATAAAAGGTAAGAAAATCGAGTTCCTGATTTCCTTAGTAGAATAAATACGGATACTAATGAAATAAATAGAAGATGAAACAAGTAGAAACAATTGACTTGAAAAAAAAATACAGGAATAGGTACGAATTTATTATTAAATAATGTAGACGAAGACGAAAGTCTTAGCACAAATACTATTCATTCTTAAGAGCAAATGTAACAAAGCTAAAATATATGAAAACTTGAAAAATCAAAAAGAGCAATATATCACCAAATTAAATACAAAAAAAGAATTCTTCCTAGACAATACGGCTGTCCCAATCAAAAACACAGTAATTGATTCAAGTATACTTTCGAGAAATTAAGCAAAACACTAAATTTTGAAGCCTCACAACATCTTTTAAAAATTTGTGGTCTATGTAATTTTTTCTTATAAATTGAATGAGTATGCTTCTTTTTAATACCATTTCGATTCGATTACTCTTAATTTTGGGTAATTCCGAAAAGCTTTTTTGTTTTAAATGGGTATTATTGAAAATTTAAGCGAAGAAAACCAGGTAAAAACACAGTATTTGAATTTACTGTGTTTTTAAAGTAAAGCAAGTATTAATTTAATAATAAAATCTCAAAACCAAAACACAGTAGGTATTGCCTTTTACATTATCATAAAAGAAAAATTATTAAAATTTTTAAATCACTATAACAATAAAACACTTTAGTAAAATATAAAAAATTCATTAAAATAAAAACTTAACAAAAAAAAATAATTCATTGAAAATAAAAATTAAAACTAAACTAAAAAATTTCATTTGAAAATAAAAATTAAAACTAGACTAAAACGAGGAAGATTATAGTTGCCCTTTTCAACTTTTAGATACCCGTGCATACCCACTATGGTGTATAAAATAAACCGTAATTTACTTCCCTTATACATTTAACTCATTACCCCATAATTTTGACGTAAAAAAAAAAAAAAAAATTAACTAAAAACAAAATTTTCATTTATTGTCCCATAACTTTAGCTTAAAAAAAAAAAAAAATTAACAAAAAAAAAAAAATCACAAAAAAAAAAAACAAAATTTTCATTCATTGTCCCATAACTTTAGCTTAAAAAAAAAATAAAAAAAAAAAAAAAACAAAAAAGAAAAAAAAACAAAAAAAAAAATTGGCCCACCCTAAAAGTCCGATGGTCCGAGTGATGTCCAACTTTGCCAAGTAACTTGCCCTATTAATTTACCTGCCCAATTTTAATTTTAACCTTGTAGCTTTATTAGATTCACAGTTATTGAATCGAAAACTTTCTATGGCAGCCCCCCGAAAATGGGGCCCTAACATTTTGAAACTTCATATAAGTGCTCGATTCATTATATAACTAACCGTGTGTAATTTTCATCCGCGTAGTATAATTAGTTTTGAAGAAATTCATATTGGTGCAAGGAAGTTGTATGGCAGCCCCCCGAAAATGGGGCCCTAACATTTTGAAACTTCATATAAGTGCCGGAGTCATTATAAAACTAACCGTGTGTAATTTTCATCTCCGTAGTATAAATAGTTTTGAAGAAATTCATATTGGTGCAAAAAAGTTGTATGGCAGCTCCCCGTAAATGGGGCCCAAACATTTTGAAACTTCATATAAGTGCTCGATTCATTATATAACTAACCGTGTGAAATTTTCATCCGCGTAGTATAATTAGTTTTGAAGAAATTCATATTGGTGCAAGGAAGTTGTATGGCAGCCCCCCGAAAATGGGGCCCTAAGATTCTGAAACTTCATATAAGTGCCGGAGTCATTATAAAACTAACCGTGTGTAATTTTCATCCCCGTAGTATAAATAGTTTTGAAGAAATTCATATTGGTGCAAAAAAGTTGTATGGCAGCTCCCCGAAGCCTTGGTCCGATTTTAACCAAAAACAATAGGGAACCTAGAAATTGTCTAAAAATGACTTGGTGTGAATTTCAAGACTCTAGCCCTTTTAGTTTTTGAGTTATCGTGCTGACGGATGGACGGACGGACGGACGGACGGACACACATAGCTAGATCGATTCACTTTTCGATGCTGATTCGATACGCACCTTGACACTATATCTAGCTCTTATATTTCGATGCGTTACAAACGGAGGAGTAATTTTAATATACCCGATGTTCATATATGTATGCACGGGTATAATTATTCATATGAAAATAAGAACTTAATAAAAATAATTCAGTCTTATCTACTAAGAAATTATAAAAAATAATTAATTATAAAACATGTAATTTAGATTAATTTGTACAAAATATTATGTAATTTGTTATTCTTCCACGTTATTGGTGTCAAAAGTAACTAAGTCTTTTGATGTTTCAGACTCATTTAGATTATTCCAAAATGAGCCCCTATTAACTGGCATTAATTGAACAAGCTCTTTGATTATTTTTTCCTTTTTTTTTCTGCACACCACGGTGTTCGATTAAGCATGGAACGTTGTTTATATTTTCTTTTTTCTTTAGAAAGTCCAGTAACTTGAAATTTTCATCGAAATCGTTTTTATATTCAATTGTTCGGCATCCTTTTGTAAATTTTACTTCCACCAAATTGCACAATTTAAAATTTGTCATGGAATCTTCAATATTTTTCTTTTTCATTAAAGACCGTTTACCTGACTTCCATTGATGAAACTGTTCCAATTTTAAAATTCGTAAATTTTTACGTGAACTTTCTATTACCTCGCATAGCTCTTGGAAATCATAAATATTTCGCTGCCTATTTTTTTTTTCAATGTTCCCATGTACTCCATCAGCACTCATATGGGTTTGACCTTTAGTAAGGAATTTAAAGCGAACTTCATCTGGACCGTTTGGTTGGTTTACAATATTAACCAGCGCAGAGAAAATCACCCAGTTTTTGTTTTGCGCTGTACAATTTATTACATTAAAAATAGAGTACAAAAAACAAGTAAACATTGAAAAAAGAGAATTAAAAAAAAAAAATTTAATTTTGTTAGTTACTGTTTTTTTGCTTGGGACAGCCGCTTTGTGATTACACAAAACCGAACTATTTTTCACTTTTAAAACACAGTAAGTACAAACACCAAATTAGAACACAGTAACTCATTGCAATTACTGTGTTTTAATTTGGGATTTGTTTGTTACTGTGTTTTGAACTAGGAATCGTGATGTAAACAATGCACTTACTGTGTTTTGGAAGCATCATTTTTACTCACTGAGGGTTCAGATCGTAAAAGTGACAATGTACAATGTTAGGAAACAACATAGTAAGTCCATTTTTGCTCTTAACTCGAATTTGATCATATTGTTAGTTACTGTGTTTTTGCTTGGTACAGCCGAATAGGGTAGAAGGCTTTATAAAAAACTACAAAAGTGTTATGCACAAAGAACAACCTAATTATTTAAAAAACTAATTAGAAAATATCCATTCTAGTAACATCATCATCATCATCATCATCATCATCATCGACTGGCGTTACAGCTCGAGGTGAGCTTGAGCCTCTTGCACAACTAGTCTCCAGATATTTCTGTCTCTTGCTTTTATCTTCCAATTTTGTACATTTAGTGTTAGTAAATCCTTTTCTACACTTTCCAGTCATCTCAGACGAGGTCTTCCCTGTGGTCGATTTAAAAGTGGGCGATACTGAAGTATTTGTTTCTGGGGCCGTGTTTCTTCCATCCTCATTATATGTCCAGCCCACCGAATGCGTTGCGCTTTGTAGAACCTGACTACATGTTTCCCCTCGATTAGACGGTCCAGCTCTTCATTTGACCTTTGAAAATATTCCCCGTCCTCTGTTATTCTAGGCCCGTAGATTTTTCTTAATATTTTGCGTTCAAATACTCGCAAACTTTTCTCTTCAGTGACCGTAGGGGTCCAAGCTTCACAACCGTAAGTAAGTACACGTCGCACGGTTGTTTTGTATATACATACTGAGCTTGGATTTTCTGGTGAGTAATCTGGATTTAAATAATTTGAGATGCGCGTAGTAGCATTTGTTTGCAGCCACTAATCTGTCAGTTATACAATCTTGCATACTGTTATCATTTTTTATTATCACACCCAAATACTTAAAACTTGCAGTACCTTGAAATTGGTACTCCCCGATGGTAATGCTTTCGGGTTGTCTTCTGCTTTCTCTTCTTGATACCTTCAGATATTGTGTTTTTGGTTGGTTTGTTCGCAGTCCAATAGCTTTTGCAGCTCCTTCTATGGATGTGAACATGCGCATCATATCGTTCTTGTTTTTTGATATTATTACTATATCATCAGCATACGCATAAAACAATTCTGATCTGCAGAATATGTGACCTCCTCTATATAGATCTCTGACCGCATGATGTACCATCAAGTTGAAGATTGTTGTCGATAGTGTATCTCCCTGTTTTACTCCTGATTTAATTCTAAAAGACTCGGATATATTTCGCTGTAATAAGACCTTACCCATGGTATTGTTTAGTGTCATCATGGTGAGATTTATTAGTTTTGTCGGTATACCCAAGTTATGCAAAGAGTTTGGAATTTTGCTTCTTTCAATGCAGCCGAACGCCTGTTTAAAATCCAAAAACAGTAGGTGTAAATCTGTGTTGAATTCATAGCATTTATCTATAGTTTGCTTTAGTAGGAACACTTGATCAGTTGTTGACCGGTTTGGTCTAAATCCACACTGATATTCATCCAGTATTAGCTCAGCTTTTTCCTTTAATTTTTTCGAGAGAATAATTGAGAGCACCTTGTAGCATACATTCAGTAATGTAATTCCGCGGTAGTTCTCGCAAATTCAGTTTGTCACCTTTTTTATGGATGGGTACTATTAACCCCGTAAGCCATCCTGTTGGCATACATTTCTCCTGCCATATTTGATCCATCAGCTGGTGCAGCGTTAGAATGTTTTCCTCACCAATTTTTTTTATCAATTCGGCTGTTATTCCATCTTCGCCGGGTGCTTTATAGTTTTTAAGATTTTGTATGGCGTCTTTTACTTCATCTAACGATGGATCTTCAATTAAGTAACGTTGTTGCTTAGTTTGCTCACTGATGTTTCTTGGTAGTACAATATTGCTTGTATCCCCTTCCTGCGTATTAAGTAGCTCTGAAAAGTATTCTCTCCAACGAGTGACTATTGATTCTTCTTCTGCAAGGGTGGCGCCGGTTTTATCTTTACAGTTTATTAGTTTCGGTTGGAAGCCGTTTTTTTGCTGTTTAATGCCGTTAAAGAATTTCCTCATATCATTTCGATGAAAGTTTTCAGCTATGCTCTCCACTTTAGCTTTAAGGTGTAAATTTTTTCTTCCTTCTGCAGAGTTTTGTGGCTTCTTTTCTTAATTCAATGTAAGCATTTCTATTACTCCTAGTGTTTCTTTCTAGGCATTTTTGCCTTGCGTTATTCTTTCTTTCAATCGCTCTTTTACAATCTTCGTCAAACCATTCCGCATTACTAGCAACTTGCTTTTGACCAATACATTCGGTTGCTGCTTGTGTTATTGCCTTTTCTAAAATTTGCCAATTGCTCTCAATACTGTTGGTCGTTTGTTCTGCCTGGCTTTCTCTTATTACTTTTTTACTCTTATTACTTCTCTTATTTATTACACTTTATTCTTTTTAATCCTCGGTTTTTTGCAACGTTGGAGATCCTCTGGCGTAGGATTGTTTTAACCAGATAATGATCGCTATCGACATTTGCCCCTCTGCATGTATGCGAGTCAATTATGGTTGAGAGCCTTCTTTTATTTATAAGTATATGGTCAATTTGGTTAACCCTTTGTGATCCTGGTACTTTCCACGTACCTTTGTGTATGTCTTTGTGTGGAAAATGTGTACTACTTATATACATATTTGTGCTATTTGCAAATTCGCATAATTTTAATCCATTTTGTGATGTGACATGATGCAGAGAGTGTTTTCCTGCTATGTTTTCTGTGAACGTTTCTTTACCTATTTTGGCGTTGAAATCCCCAAGAATGATCATTGTATCATAACTACCGACGCTGCTACATATTTGTTCTAAGTCGTTGTAAAATATATCTTTCTCTGTTTCATCCGCTTCTTCTGTTGGTGCGTATGCGGATATTAAAGTAATATTATTGAATTTTCCCTTAATTCTTAGAAGGCATATACGATCAGTAACTGACGTAAAACCTAGTACCGTTTCTTTTAAGCGCTTTGTAATCATAAAGCCTGTTCCATATAGACCACTTCTATTGACGTCTCCACTAAAGTATAAAGAGAAATTTCTCTTATGTATAGCACCATTTCCTTTCCATCTAATTTCTTGCAGCGCCAAGATGTCAATTTTATAGTCATGCTGTTGCTAAGCGATTTCGTGCATCACACCTGCCCGTAGCATAGTTCTAATATTCCATGTGCCTAGTATCAAATCGTTTTTCCTTTTTCGTGCCGAGATTCGTGCCGTTTGTTCAAATTCTGTTATCAGAGGCTGAGTTGTGGTTCTCGTAACAATGTTGCTTTACGATGTGGCCTGTTAAACCAACGATCGACCCCCAACCTGGAGGACCAGGTCATTTGATATCGAAGTTTTCGTCTTCTAGCCTTTGGGAAACCAATCCCATAGTAAAAGATACAAGGCAGCACCTTCTTCCTCTCTCGTCGGTCCCTGACCAGATTACTACACTGGGGTTGGTTACCCAATCTTTCATACTGGTTACTCAGGTTAACAGGTTCCACCACGTGAAGGTGAGAGTAGGAATTGAATAGCGAGAGGCTGAGTGTTGTTAACAGGAAGCAACAACAAAATACGCATCGCTATCCCGTTCGGGGACCCCCATACATTAAACATTAAATGAAAAAATAAGTTTTCAGGTCAACTGGATACTACAAATTTTGCTGATAATATCAATAATGACAACAACGCAATCTCATTAGGGAAAAGAGAAAATTGAATCTAATTTTGTCTATTCACAAATTACATTAAATAACGTTGATATGATAGAAGAATATTATACTATACTACACATTATTGACCCTAAAGAAATTCCGAATATGTTGAGCCTTTTAGAACAAAATATAAAACCTTTGGGTTTGCAAAATGAAATTTCAACTTTAGAACATCAAGTAGAAACTATTAGAAATAAAGTAAAATCATTAATACCACATAGAAAAAAAAGAGGTCTATTCAATTTTATATTACAAATGTATAGTATACAAATGGCTTTACGGAACAATGGACGACACAGAAAGAGTAGAAATAGAGGACCACCTTAGAATTTTAGACTCAAACAATCGCAATGTACGTAGACTTTATATATAACATTTCCTCTTCTAGGTCAGGTATAATTCATAGTAATATACTAACTAATGACGAAATAACCGAATATAATATTGACTTATATAAATTGCAAAATATTAAAGTTGGAACTGTCATTGCTAATTTCTAAAATATAATTTTTGTAATTAAAGTACCTGACAAAATAATATCTGTACAAAAATATTTGCTTATTCCAATGACAAATAATAACAATAAAGAATTAATGTTTGATCAAAAATTTATAATAAATTATGAAAATAAAACTTTTAATTATATCGAAAACTTAGATATTTGTCTAGAATGAGGTGTAACAAACGCATTTAATTAAATGTGTTTTGTTGGATGTGTCCAATTATAAAAAACTAAAATGTTAATATTTTGTTGAATGTGTTTCATTTTAGAAAATAAAATATCATAAATTATCATAAGCAGGCCAAAAAATATTTTATTTATTTTTAATAAAAAAAAAACAAAAACAAAGATAAATAAAATTTTTTTATGAATTTAAATTATTTTAAATTTGTATGAATTAGTTCATTTACGTTTTTAAAACTCACAGAACATTTTCTGGAAATTTTATATAAATACTAAAACATTTTATAAATAAAAATTAAGAAGACTATACTTCACAGGAACATTGTTTAGTAAGTCTTAATTATATTCAGTGAAAATCTGAAATAACCAATGTACGCTTTGTTGCATTGTTTGATTTGTTTTGTTTTGAAAAGCAAGTAAACCAAGCAATGCAATCAAAGTAATTTCAAAGTTCCCTCATTTCTCTGTCATACCTGCATCTTTCCCCTTATAATTATTTTTAATTATTTTTTCTATTTGAAAACAGTTAAAAGTGGAAAAAAATGGTGTAGAGTACTGTAGAAGTTGGCAAAGTGGCTTTGGGTGTACAAACTTTAGTTCGATGCAACCAGCATCATAGAAGCCAAACAAATATGTTTTTTCGGTATATTAAAAAATATTCCAAATAAAGTTTATAATTCAAAATTTATAAATAAAGCAATACTCAATTCAAAAATCAACATTTTAATACAATTTTACGTACATATAAATACATAGGTACATTTTAGCATGTTGAGTAGGTGCATAATAGAAAGTTAGCAACAAACAAATATTTTGATTTGAATATAAACAAAGGCTGTGAAAACTATGTATAGCAATAATTTTTAAAAATATGTATACAAACATTAGTAAATGGAGAAATAGATCATTACTAAACCAAAATAAACCTATAAAAAAATTTAAAATCTTTTAATTATTTATTTAATTTAAGCAAGTACTCATTTAAATGAAAAAGAAATATTAATTAAAATTTAAAAGACAATTGACCAGGAAGGGACTTGAACTAAAAACTCCAACATTTTATCAAATTCAAAACATACAAAAGGTAGACCACGTAACTTATTCATATTCATGTTTATACCCGTATGACTATATAGTCAAGTGTATGGATATATAGACTCAAGTGTATGGATCGGATCAGAATCGAAAAATAAATCGATTTAGCTATGTATGTCCGTCCGTCCGCACGATAACTCAAAAACTAAAGGAGCTAGGATCTTGAAATTTTCGCAAATTCGTTTTTTTGCAATAGCCGTCATCGCTATTTAAATCCAGCCATTTTGGTCCATGGGTTCGGGTAGCTGCCATACAACTTCGTTTTTTATATGAGCATTACTCTGTACCTATTACAGCTGCGTGTCTGAAATTTTGCCAAAAGTAGTTTAGTTTTATGGCCAAAGTTTCTGCAAAATTTGGTTGGTCTAGTGAAGTGGTTTCGAGTAGCTGCCATACAACTTCTTATTTTATATGAGCATTACTCTCCACCTATTGAAGCTGGGTGTCTGAATTTTTGCCAACAATTGTTTAGTTTAATGGCCAAAGTTTCTGCAAAATTTGGTTGGTCTGCTGCAGAGGGTTCGAGTAGCTGCCATACAACTGCTCAATTTATATGAGCATTACTCTCCACCTAATGAAGCTGGGTGTCTGCATTTTTGCCAAAAATTGTTTAGTGTAATGGCCAAAGTTTCTGCAAAATTTGGTTGGTCTACGACAGAGGGTTCGAGTAGCTGCCATACAACTCTTTATTTTATATGAGTATTTTACTACACTTAATAAAGCCAAAAGTAATTAACCGGATGATATAATGTATATGTTACGGTCATACGGGTATCCCAGAGTTGACACAGTCTACTCTACCACATTCTTCCTCGTTTTAAGATAGAATAAGTGAGTCATTTGTTTTTTTTTTTTTGTGTATTTATTACTAGAATCGAAGCATAATCTGCGTTATCAAAAAGTAACGGTTGCGATTTTATTTAAGAATATGGTATTAATATACAATACATGTATATGTATATAATGAAATTAGAAATAGCTCTTAATTAGAAAAAGTTCTTCTTGCAATTGACCTTCCGTCATTCTGTGACGGGAAAACAGCTAGTTATTAAATAATTGTGTTTCAAAATCCAATTGTAATAAAATATATAATAATGTATCAGAAATTAATGAAATCCAAAAAGGGATAATATTATGTTTAAACCAATAACATGTCAATTTAATTAGTAATTGTGACGAAAGAAAATTTATTTTAAATAGAAATTGGTTAATAAGCTTTAATAATTGTTCTATAAAAATTAATAACGATACGATAACAAATAATCAAAAACAATTTAAATTAAGTTTTGTAATCCAAAAATCAATTGAAAATAAAATTCAAAATGTAAGTGATAAACTAGTACATATTTGACGAAATAGTATTAAAACATATTGAAAATATAAATGACATTGTGGAACTCAAATTCCAACCAAAAGCTAAATATTAAATTATAGAAACAATCATTGTAATTATAATAATTATGTGTATAGTACTTTCTGCAATAATCTTTTGGAAGCTTAGATTGAAAAATTCAATGAAAATTATTAAGCAAACTCAGTAGAGTCTTCAATTTAAGGGGGAAGAAGCTATGTAACCTCACTCTAACAACAAAAGTTGCTCAATTAATTCAAGTTCATCAACTTTATTTCATCTTTCAACATAACGAATATTTTCCCATATAATAACATAACATAACTTAACGTTATTTTAAATGAAATTTGACACTTCATTTTTACTTTTGCGTTCAATTAAAATTCTAACTTTAATAAATTATATATTATAACTTTTTCAATATCTATACAATTAATTATTCATGACCTAATTTTCATAATCAATCAGTGAACTTAAATGAACCTAGATTGTAATAATAAATTAAAGGAATGTTTTGTTAGACAAATATTTACATTTTTATAATTTTATGTTTAAGCTAAAACTTATAAATATTGGAAATTGTAAATTAAAGTTTAGTTTTTAAATTCATAAGGTGCGCGAAGAAATGAAAATTGTTCTGTTAATTGGGCCGTTACATTTTGAAACTTCTTATAAGTGCTCGATTCATTATATAACTAAACATATGTAATTTTTATCCTCGTAGTATAATTAGTTTTGAAGAAATACATATTGATGCAAAAAAGTTGTATGACAGCTCCCCGAAGCATTGGTTCGATTTTAACCAAAAACAATAGGAAACCTAGAAATTGTCTAAAAATTACTTTGTTTGAATTTCAAAACGCTAGACCTTTTAGTTTTTGAGTTATCGTGCTGACACATGGACAGACGAACGGACAGACACACATACAAAAACAAAAACACAACTTTTATTTTGAACAATTGACAAAACAATAAATTAGGAAGGTATCTGAAACTTAATTTTTAAACGTCAAACCTCTAAAATCAAATTCCAAAACTAATTTTTTAATTTCGAAACGTTGCCAATCAAAATTTTTTTGATGGAATTTAAAATAGAGGTAATAATCTTAAAATTTGGGGCACGTGTTTTCTTTATTTGATTTGTGTCCGTAAAATTTTGAATGAATTGGAATAGTGGATATTTTATTGAATTATTGCCATAGATAATAAATATAATTAAGAAATTGTGTACGATACTTAAGTTGTGTGCAAAGGCACTCTCTGCATGTATGTAAAATTTATTTTTATATTTTACATTTATTGCATATTTTCCATTTATAAGCTGTTTTAATAGGTACATATACTAAGAATAAAAAATTAAATTAATAAAAATTATTTTAAATCTTGAAAAATTTCAATTATTAAATTTTGTGATAAAAAGATAAACAAAGCTTTAATGGTTTTGATTTATATTAAAACCATCAGATTATGCAATTATCAAATTATGCGTGCAAATTGTAAAAAAGCAATTTTGAGCCAATTTTTTGAAGTACTACTTTGGTTAAAAAGAAAGCCTCAAAAAAATATTTGTGGAGTTCCGTTAAACCATTCTGACCCAACAGCTTTTTATATGTTTTCTCGTTACTTTGATAATTAGAAATGGTTTAACCGATTGACTTCAAATTTTGTATATGTGCTCCTCTTTGAGAATGGAGTTCACTCTATTAACAGACTTGGAATTTGTTAACTCATGCCGACCCGACGATTTTCCAAAAAAAAATTTGTAAGTAAATTACGTTAAATTTTTGAAAGTAGGTAAAACTTCTTTGAATTAAGGGAATGTTTAAAAAAATGTTTTGTTGAGTTCTTTTAACCGATTGCGAAACAAAAACTTTAAAAAAAAAGTTTGCACAACACTTGAACGATTATCTCTAATTTTTCTATGCGTGGTGCTTCTTGACAATTTGGTGCTCCTTGACGATAGAGTTGAGGATGGTGGGTTTCCGGCGAATAATGTTAACTGAACTAAAATTTTTATTTTTATTATTATTTAATAATTATGAAAATTTTCCAGTCAAATTTGATAAATTTGTTGAAAAATTGCAAGAATAATTCTAAAAAAAGGCGTTTTAAAAAAATTTATTTATTACATTTTAAAATTAACATGTACATCATGTGTAATTTTTGTGTTAACTTTTTTCAATAACGTAGATAAAAAACAAAGACTTACGAAAAAAATGTAGAGAAGGAAAATGTTTTGTTATTTAAATTTAAAGATATTATTATTCGGATTTTTTATTAGCATTATTTTTATTAATATTATCTCATTTTGCTTTTGCACTATTTGAGAACATTTAAAGAGCGCAAAAAAAATTAGTCTTATCAATTATGTGAACTATTAGAATAAAGGTTAACTTGCGTTAATACCAAAATTTTGAAAATTTCATTGAATCTTTGTGCAAAACGCGTAAACAGGTCAAAACCAAATTAAAACTGTGGGTTTTTATAATTAAAATGCTGATACAAAATTTTCAATAAAATTCTTTTAATCATTTAAGCAAATAAAATTTATAGAAAACTTCATGGCGTCGTCGTGGAAAACGGGTTAATCGGACTTAACTAAAAATTTTTGCATCAACCTGTAAAATTGGACACAAATCGGAAACACAAAATTTTTTAGAAGCCCACCAGGCCGAAACACGTCAATTCATTCAATCCAAATTTATAGAACTAATTCCGGTTGCTAAGAGGAACATTTGTGCAAAATTTCAAGTCAATCGGTTCAACCGTTTTGACTCGACATCAAAAAAACTAAAACTCTTAAAACCGTTCTGGAGCCGCAACCTGTTGTCTTTTAAAAATGTAAAATAGCCTATATCACCCATTTTTAATATATTTTTTAGGTTTGTTTTTAAATATCTCCACATTTTGACTATTTTTGATTTTCCGATTTTTGGTTGTTTGGAGGTTCTAGCTTTAGGTATTCAATATTTTTAGCACATTTTCAAAAAATTTTGTAAAAATGTGCCTATATAACTTCACTCTGTCCGTCCGTCTGTCCGTTTGTCCGTCCGTCCGTCCATCCGTCCGTCCGTCCGTCCGTCCGTATGTTTACAAAAACTTTTACACCGTTTGAAATAGAGTAAAGAAATTATAACCATGGATAGTTTTTGCAAAAAAAATAATTTCGTAGAAGAATTTTTTTCTGTAGCCCCACCTGTTACGGGGCTACAGCCCCCCAAAGTTGGAAAAAGCCCTATATTTAAATTGTTATAACAAGAGTTCTGTTACATATATTTTTAATCTGAAAACGGCAAATCATAGCTGGTTTAAATTTTTATAAGGCAAATGTTTAGGGTTGCCATACGGTACTAAAATTTAACATTACGCAAAACTCAATTTTTACAAAATTTTTGGCCACACATATCTTCTGAACGATTTAAGCTAGGGTCTTGAAATTTTGGGAGAAGTTAGATACTTAGAAATTAGTAGGAGTCGGTTAACAAAATTTTTTTGTCAAGCCCCCTATTTAAGAACTATAAGGGCTCGAAAATAGAAATTTTGCTATTTTTAAACACCTGTAACTTGAATACCTGTCCAAATTTTTTTTTAGCGATAGACAAAATTCAAAGCCCAATAATTATATTTTAACATGTTTCACAGGTTTTTCTTAATTTTGAAGGGTGACGATGTTACAGCCCCTGAAATTTCCAAAAAAGCCCTATATTTAAATTGATATAACAAGAGTTCTGTTAGGTTTATTTTCAATCGAAAAACGGTATTAGAGAGCTGCTTTTATAGGCTTTACAAAAATATGTCGCTCAAGTGTATAGGGTTGCCATACGGTACCAAAATTTACCATTATATAATAGTCAATTTTGCAAAATTTTTGGCCCCACATATCTTCTAAACGGTTCAAGCTAGGATCTTGAAATTTTGGCAGAAGTTAGAACCTAAAAAACTAGTAGGAGTCAGTTAACAAATTTTTTTGTCAAGCCTCCTGTTTAGGAGCTATAAGGGCCCGAAAATTGAAATTATGCCATTTTTAAGCACCTGTAACTTGAATACCTGTCCAATTTTTTTTTATTAATATACAAAACTTAAAGGTCCAACATTAAATTTTAACATATGTTAAAGGTTTTTTTTAAATTTAAAAGGGGTTCCTTAAATTGAAGAAAGTGTCTCTTAGTTTTACCCATTTTTGCTTAGATAATAAAATTCTAAGTAAAATTCAAAATTTTTGTGGAATTCACAATTTAATTCCTAGAACCTAAAAAATTAGAGGATGAGGGGGACGGGAGGGGGGTTTGTTAGGTGAAGTTAGATTCTTGAGAAATTTGGCAACCTTCCCCATTGAAGGGCTTTAACAACTTTTAAATAAAAAATTTACTGTTAGCAGTAAATTTTATAAGTCAGTAGTAACTATTTCCAAGTAAATATTTCCAAAGTTAAACTCAGTATGTAGTACAATATAATTTTGAAAATGTGCTTTTTTAAAAACCCTTGGTTTTTTTTCATCACTTGTTTCTATGTCTAATAAGATAATTATGTACATTCTCGCCATTAATTATTATTAATTTTAGTTTAAAATTACTATTTAGTATAAGTATTATAAATATATTTACATTAATTTTTCATTACGATTATCATTCCTAATTATTTAACGCTATCGACTGTTTAAATTATATTATGTTTTATCTTCAAAGTATTATCATCATAATTTTTTTTCTGGGTTTTGAATAATATGTAATTAGTTTTTTTTTGGCATTTATACTTAGTTCATTATATTCTAATCAATTACATAATGTTTCCAGGTCCTTATTTAGTACACCTTCCAATTCTTTAATTGTTTTAACTTTTGCAATCAGGTTCTTGTTATCCGCATAAAAATTGTAATTTGACAAGATATTATTTTTTGATATGTTCATTATATATAGTAAGCATAAAAGCGGCCCAAGAAGAGACCCTTGTGGTATTCCTGTTTTTATTAATAGTTCATCGCCAAAATTTGGTTAATTTTAATGCATTAGGTTCTATTTGTTAAATGACTTTTTAATAAAAGATTACTATTTCCTCTTACTCCCATATTCTCTAAAAAAGTAAGTAATCTGAAATGATTTACCATTTCAAATGCATTTATTTAATCAATAAATACCGCACCGACATAGAATCGGCGCCGTGAAATAAAGCCATACGAAATAAAGCCATATCGCCAATTTTTTCGCGTATGGCTTTAATCCGCATTCAATTGCGAAATAAAGCAATATGGCTTTATTTCGCATTTAAAAATGTAATTTTATTTGTGAAAATAGAAGCAATTTAATTTCCCAAACTTTTTTATTTAAATAGTTAGGAAGGAGTTTTAGAGTTGGTTTCAAAAGCAGGGTTTTACGCTTTTTCCCGAATATTTATATATGTGTATATGTGGGATTCTCAATTAGGAGGGATTTTAGAGTTGGATTCAAAAGCAGGATTGCCGCTTTTTCCAGAATATTTATATATGTGTATATGTGGGATTGTTAGTTGGATTCAAAAGCAGGGCTTTACGCTTTTTCCAGAATATTTATATATATGTGTATATGTGGGATTCTCAATTAGGAGGGATTTTGGAGTTGGATTCAAAAGCAGGATTGCCCCCTTTTCCAGAATATTTATATTTATTAATTAGGGTTGATTATTTTTTGTATGAAATAGCTATGCCGAATTCTCATACCATTCTTTTCATTATAGTGTTGGATTCAAAATCTAGTTTCAATAATTGACTTAACGGGGGTTCGGTGGCGGCAGCCCCCGTAATGAAAATATAATATTATTTAACATGTTTTATTACAGTGTATTAAAAAAATTAGAAACTTATTAATTTTTTTAATGAATTAGGTATCCGAATTCTTATACCATTCTTTTCATTTTAGTGTTGGATTCAAAATCTAGCTTCAATAATTGAGTTAGCGGGGGTTCGGGGGCGGCAGCCCTCGTAATGAAAATATAATATTATTTAACATGTTTTATTACAGTGTATTAAAAAAATTAGGAACTTATTAATTATTTAGGCCCCCAGCAATTTTTCTAAGCCCCATATCTCCCAAACGGATGAGAATAGACCCTACCTCTAGAAGCATTTTTTGTTTGTTTTGAACCCTAGAATAACCCCTAGTTCTTTGGCAGGTTATTAGCGAAACACCCTGTATTTATCATTTATAACTGCACTTAATTATCAATTTCTATTTTTTTTTTACTTTGTTTACTATTAAACTAGAATTTGTATTAATTTTACTATATGGCTTTATTTCGTAAAATTTTAGAAAATTATATGGCTTTATTTCGCATTCAAAATGCGAAATAAAGCCATACGCAAAAAAATTCTCGATATGGATTTATTTCGCATTTGAATGCGAAATAAAGCCATTATGTCATTTTATGGCTTTATTTCGCGCCACCCATAGAATCCATCATCTAATGCATCATAGATTATTTCCAATGCTGCTGTAATGGCTGACTGTGTCCCACTATTTTCTAAGAAACCATATTGATTGGCATCAAAACCAATTGTTTGTGTAACCAAATTTCTAATTCTAACATTAATTGCTTTTTCATATATTTTTGATATAGAATTTAAAATTGAGATTGGCCTATAATTATTAAAAACTTCTTTTTAACACAGATAAATGTATAGGAACTATAAAGGCTTCTTTAAGTTCTGAAAATATTCCTTCTGTAAAACATTTATTGATCAGTATCTCTAAAGGTTGTTTTATAACATTAACCAATTGCTGTGAGTCTTTTACTATTATTTTATCTAATCCTGGAGTTTCATTTTTATTTAATTTCATGATAATTTAATAGATTTCAGCATCTGTAACTGAAGTAAGAAATAACGATTTACTGTTATATATTTTATAGTCAGCATTATTAACTGTTGTAGAATTCCGACTCTCAGTTAGAATACATTTACCTATTCCATTCAAAAATTTATTAATAGAATCTGCCGTCTCATTTTCATTAATTGTCTTTTCACCACTGTTCTTTAAAACGTAAGTAATAATTTGAGTTTATTGGTAATTATTACTTTTTATAGTATTATTTAATAATTTCCATAGTTTTCTAGAGTCATTCTCTGCTTTCCAATAATTTTAATAACACATTTATTTTAAGCTTCCTTAATTAATTTTTCTACTTTCTTTTTGAATAGAATATATTTTGCTCTTTTTAGCACATTTTCCGTCCGTCCGTCTGTCTGTCCGTATGTTTACAAAAACTTTTACACTGTTTGAAATAGAGTTAAGAAAAATTAACCACGGGTAGATATTACAAAAAAAATAATTTCGTAGAAGAATTTTTTTCTTTAGCCCCACCCTTTACGGAGCTACAGCTCCTAAAATTGGAAAAAGCCCTATTTTTAAATTGTTATAACAAGAGTTCCGTTGGGTTTATTTTCAATGTGAAAACGGAAAAAGATAGCTGGTTTGATAAGCTTTATAAATAATAAAGAGCAAATGTTAAGGGGTTGCCATATTTAAGCTAGGGTCTTGAAATTTTGGGAGAAGTATAATAAATGGTATTATTTCTTTCGCTAAGTTCTTAGTGTTTGAAAAGTAGGAAAAAAAGAAATCAAAATGTTTAAAAATGGTTTCTAACATTAATATTATTCTAATGCAATATTTACAGATACAAACTTAGCCAAAAAAAAAACATTATTAAAATGCTAATTTAAATGTTGAGGTATCACAAATTTATTTTCGTTAATTTTTTTGTGTTTAAAAAAAAAATAAGAAAGAAAAGAATTTATAAATACGGAGTTGTGCAACTACTCGAACCCACTGCAGTAGACCAACCAAATTTTGCAGCAACTTTGGTTATAAAACTTTTGGCAAAATTTCAGACACCTAGAATCATTAGGTGTAGAGTAATGCTCATATAGAATAAGAAGTTGTATGGCAGCTACTCCAACCCTCTGCAGTAGACCAACAAAATTTTGCAGTGACTTTGACTATTACAATAAACTATTTTTGGCAAAATTTGATACACCCAGCTTCATCAGGTGGAGAGAAATGCTCACATAAAAGAAGGAGTTGTATGACAGCTACTCGAACCTTTGGCAGTAGAACAACCAAATTTTGAAGTAACATTCAACTACTGTTGGCAAAATTTCAGACACCCACCTTTAATAAGTGCAAAGTAATCTAATATATAAAGAAGAAAATTTGTTTGTTTATTTGTTAGTTTTTCCAGGATTCACATGAAAACTACTGGTCCGATTGTCACAAAATTTTAGAAAAATGATTCTGAGAGCACGGTGTGTGACATAGGCTATGTCACATTTTTATAAGTAAACAGGTTGCGGCTCCACAGCCGTTTTAAGCTTTTTCGTTTTTTTGATATCGAGCCAAAATGGTTTGACGGATTAATTTGAAATTTTGCACAAATGTTCCTCTTAGCAACCAGAATTAGTTGAAGAAAGTTTGTTGGAATGAATTAGCCCATTTCGGCCTGGCGGGTTTCCAAAACTGTTTGTTTTTTCGATTTGTGTCCAATTTTACAGTGTGGTTTTGCAGTCGAAAAGAGAGGCTGACACAAATTTTTGTTGAGTTCGGTTAACTCGTTTGGGAAATGAAGCATTTTCAATGACCGTCATCGCTATTTAAATCCAGCCATTTTGTCAATGGGTTCGGGTAGCTGCCATACAACATCTTTTTTGTATGAGCATTACTCTGTATCTATTATAGCTGCGTGTCTGAAATTTTGCCAAAAGTAGTTTAGTGTAATGGCCAAAGTTCCTGCAAAATTTGGTTGGTCTGCTGCAGTGAGTTCGAGTAGCTGCCATACAACTTCTTATTTTATATGAGCATAACTCTATAAATTTTAAAGCTGGGTGTCTGAAATTTTTCTAAAACTGGTTTAGTGTAATGGCTAAAACTACTGCAAAATTTAGTTGGTCTACTGCTGAGGGTTCGAGTAGCTGCCATACAACTTCTTATTTTATATGAGCATTACTTTACACCTATTGCTGTTGGGTGTCTGAAAATTTGCCAAAAATAGTTTAGTGTAATGGCCAAAGTTACTTCACAATTTGGTTGGTCAACTGCAGAGGGTTCGAGTAGCTGCCATACAACCCCTACTTGTATATGAGCATTACACTACACCTAATAAACCTGGTATGTTTGAAATTTTGCCAAAAGTAATTAATGTTTATAATAATAATGATATAATATTTATATAACTGTCATACGGGTATCCCAGAGTTGGCACAGTCTAATCTACCACACTCTTCCTCGTTCTTCTATTAAAATCTAAAAATCGAAAATACATTTAAGTTTAAATACATAGCATTTTAATTCTTTTTTTTTTTTTATTTCACTGCACTACCCCAATTAAATTTTGCACGAACTTTGGAAGTAAAGCTAAAATATTTTTTGGGAAATTTCAGAGACCCACCTTAATTAGGTATGGAGTAATAATCTTATAAATAAAGAAGTTGTATGGCGACCACTCGAACCTACTGCGGTAGAGCAACCAAATGTAAACCCGTGGAGCTAACTGATTGGATTGCAATAATGATGCCGGCTCTTTCATTAAAACATATTTGAGAATCCCCTGTCTATTTCTTTTTTGGAGTTATTGTGCGGGCGATTTAACATACATAGCTAGATTGATTCACTTTTCCATTCTGATCTGATCCATACTTTTGAGTTTAGATCTACTCCCCTTTTTCTCTGCGCCACAAACGTAATGCCAATTTAGAATAACTTTTTGACCTACAGGCATACGGGTATAATAATACTTACATGTAAATTATATAATACCCGGTTAAGCGTTTCTGCGCCTTTCAAAGGGTTTTTGATTGAAAGCAAAGGTACATTTTTTAAATTGTGCCGAAATAAATTAATGGAAATCAACACAAGTCTTTTAAAAATGATTGTGGATTTTCTAAACTTTTTTAGATTCATTATCATCCCAATGTCGGTTAACAAAATTCAAGTCTATTAAAGAGTGATTGACTGCATTGTCTAACAGCAACACTTATATAAAATTTGCAGGCAACCGGTCACAACATTTTAAAAAGAAGTTTGAAAACTGTTCCAACTTTATGTCTAGAACTCCCCGTACCTAAAACATTTATATACAAATTTTTAAATTTAAATTTTGGAAAATTCCGAGGAACGCCGGGTAAATCTGCTAATGCTCATATAAAAAAAGAAGTTGTATGGCAGGTCCTCGAACCCGTGGACCAAAATGGCTGGATTTAAATAGCGATGAAGGCAATTGCATAAAAACGATTTTGCGAAAATTGCGAAATCCTAGGTCTTTTGAGTTATCGTTATGACGGACGGACATACATAGCTAAATCGATTTATTTTTCGATTCTGATCTATATCTACCCCTCTCCCGCTCTCTCCTCTCCTTCTCTGCGTCAGAAACATAATGTCAAATTTAGTATACCCTTTGGACTTATAGTCAAACGAGTATTAAGATTATTAAAATGTTAATTTAAATATTGAGGTATAGCAAATTCCTTTTCCTTCTAATCTAATCTAAATATAATAAAAGACAAACTGCTGCTACTGCTGATGCTGATTAGAGTGCGATATGTTATGTTAAGTGTTATTTATATACGTAACATACTATTTTTTTCGTTAAATTTTTAGTGTTTGAAAAAAGAGGAAAAAAAAGAAATCAAAATGTTTAAAAATGATTGCTAACATTAATGTTTTTGTAATGCAATATTTACAGACATAAACTTAATTATACAAAAATAAGATTATTAAAATGTAAATGTTAATGTTAAGGTATAACAAATTTCTTTTCGTTAATTTTTTAGTATTTGAAAAAGTAAAGAAAACAAATAGTTTAAAATTGATTTCTAATAATAATGTTTTTCTTATGCTGTATTTACAGACATAAACCTAACGAAAACAGGTAAAGAAACAGTCGGCCATTGCAACCGACTTAGAAATACCCCACCGCTATTTGATTCAAATTTAATGAAAAGTCCATAAGTCGTTTTAAAACCATTAAAGCTTTAATTATTTTGATCGTAAGACATAGCTAGCCAAATTAACTTTATAATACGAAAAACATTTTCTAAGTACTTTACCAATTAAAAAATATTTAAAATTCTTACAAATTTATCTATTTTAAAAGATTAAAAAACAATAAAACTTGAAATTCAAATTGTTAGTTTATGTAACCATTAGAAAAGCTTATAAACGCAAAATATGCATTAAATGTATTTCTAAAATACAATGACAAACTTAGAACTTTTCATATAACTCATTTGCCTTTGAAAACAACTTAAGTATCGAACACAATTTCTTAATTCTATATAACCTATGATAATAATTCAATAAAATATATGATACAATAAAAATTAAAATAAAAGAAATTAAATCGTTTATTAAAAAAATATTTTGTAATTAAAATATAATACATAATATGTTTTATGGTAAGATTCTTAGCATTTTAAAAATATAAAAGTTTTAAATAAGAACGTAAATAATAAAGAACCGTATCAAATTTAAAGTTTCTATCTTCATGAATTTCGAAACCAAATTTCGACGATACTAAGCGAATAGGATGAGACACCTTGACACCAAATTTGAAAGTTTTATCTTCTTTGAATTCGGAATTATGCTCGTTTGGCCTAAATTTGATTTAAAAGTTCTTCGATCCAAAGCCATAGTCCGATCTCGACCGTACGCAATCCCCGCCACAGTTTCATTTTCATAAAGATATCTCTATTAGTTTTTGAGTTATCGTGCCTACGGAAGGACGGATATGGTTATATCGACTCAGGGTGTCACCTTGGTCACAAATATATATACATTTCTATATCTAGCTCGCTTCCTGTAGGTGGTTACAAAGAGCATACCAAAGTTAATATATCTTTTTCCTATTTCATGGGTATAAAAATTAAACTTTCACGTTCGTCATCATTCGTTCCGCACAGTCACATTTTATTCTCTTAATTCAATATATTTATTTTTAAAATATATGTATTTAAATTTTTTAAGATAAATTCAAAAAAAAAAAAAAAAATAACAAAAGTTAAAAATTATAAAATTGTAAAATTAAAAAATAAATTAAATTATCAAAACATTACAATAACCAAAAATGAATTGAAAATATGTTTCATTTAACACTAATTCAAGTTTAACATTAAGTTAACTTTAAACGCTTTCTAAAAACAAAAAACACAAAACAAAACAAAAAATAAAACAACAATTAAAATAAAATTATAGAAAAAAAATTTAAACAAAATTATCAAAATTTTAGTTTCTAATTAATTAATTAGAAGTTAAAAAAGTTAAAAAAGTTAATGAACTGTCAAATAGACAAGACGTATTTTTTTGCGCTCCAAATAAAATTTTAAAAATATATTAAAAAATAAAATCAAAATAAAAATTTGTTCAATAAAAAAATAGATTAAGATTATTCAACATAATTATTAAAAAATTTAAAATTAAAATATATTAAAAAATTAAAATAAAATTAGAAAAAGAAAAATAATAATAAAAATAAAAATGGTTACCAAATGCGAAAAATGTGATAAATCATTATCTGCCAAATCAAAGGCACTAAAATGCAAGGTATGCCAGAAATTGTATCATACAAAATGTGCGACAATTTCTGATGACGCATATGAGTTAATAAAAACCGGGAACATAACATGGAAGTGTTCTTGCTGTCCTGCAGAATTGAATGATTCCCTTGCGGTGCTTGCGGAGGTGGATGAAGCAGAGGAGGATGATTTGGTTGCGTTTGATTTGACCGATTGTACTATGGACAAGATGGCACAGTACCTGAAACTCGCAGTGTCAAAACTGAGTCATTCATTGAGTTTTTTGTCAAACAAACTCGATATGACTCTAAAAGAAAATATCATCTTAAAAAAACAAAACGAAAACTTGTCCAGAAGAGTCGAAAATATGGAAGAGTACACAAGGTCTTTGGAGCATAAACTAAATGAATTGGAGGCATCGATGGATGAACACAACCAACAGCAAAGAAAATGCAATATTATAGTGGCTGGCCTACCATCAGGCTTGAATAATTCACAATTTTTCAACGTGTTAAAAAAATTAAATGTGAATATTCCTAGTGAAGATTCATTTAGCTTAACACCATTAAAAAGAAAAAAGAGAGGTGAAATCACATCAGAAAGCTGCCTATATATTGTTGGACTAAGCTCAGAAGAAGTAAAAAATGATATACTTACAAAAAAAAAAATCTTTGGACCATTGTTTACTGGTGAATTTGATCTGGCGTCTGAAGGTAAAAATAATCAAATATTTTTTCGACAGCATTTATCTCCGCTTCAAAGTAAGCTATATTATGAGGCGAAATCAATTAAAATGTCACAAAAAATGGAATTTTTATGGGTTAAAAATAATAAAATTTTCCTACGAGAAAATAAAACAAGCAAAATTTTTGCTATATCAAATTTTAATGATATCGCGACAATCAAATATATATTTAAGATTTAAATGTTTACGTATTTTAACTCACTATTTAAAATTATTTTTTTTTTCTTCTTTGATTAGCTTAAGAATTTTTTTTTACTATTTAATATCCATTTTTTTTGCTTCATCTACTAAATTTAATAAAACAGTTGAACTTAAATTTGACAACACAACTTTAATCTTTCTAATTACATTATCATTTTTTAACATTAATCTTATTACTAAATTTACATCACAAATTTTTTTAAAAATTTTTAAAATCATTTATCAATTCATATTACATATTAAAACATATGATTTTTTACATAAATTATCTTACTTTTTTCTACGAGCAACAAATATTCTAAAATCACATTTAATACATATTAAACACTTATTTATTACTTATAACACTTATAAATTAAAATTTATTTTAACAACTTTTATATTATTATTGATCATCACAATATCATATGCAACTTTTTTTATGTTGAGCATCACAATATTATATAAGCAAAAGAATAAGTACATGATATTATTTGTCCAAAAAGAAATATCTTTGGATATACATGGACTTATCCCTTTACATATTAAATACCGCATTGCTTCACTAACATATCTTAAAAATAAGCATTACAAAAATTTATTTGATTTTTTCACTAAATTAAAAATTATTTTAAAAATTTTTTTATTATTAATATTATTATATTATATTATTATTAAATCGAGTAACTTCCAAGCCACGCACGTAAAAATTACTAAATTATTTATTATTAATTTAACAATTTATTTAACAATTATTTTAACAACTTTTATATTATTATTGATCATCACAATATCATATGCAACTTTTTTTATGTTGAACATCACAATATTATATAAGCAAAAGAATAAGTACATGATATTATTTGTCCAAAAAGAAATATCTTTGGATATACATGGACTTATCCCTTTACATATTAAATACCGCATTGCTTCACTAACATATCTTAAAAATAAGCATTACAAAAATTTATTTAAATTAAAAATTATTTTAAAAATTGTTTTATTATTAATATTATTATATTATATTATTATTAAATCGAGCAACTTCCAAGCCACGCACGTAACAATTACTAAATTATTTATTATTAATTTATTTATTCTATTTACAAAAGCCACATTTAAAACCGGTTTTGAAGTTTTAAAACCAATATTTTTATTTATTCTAATTTTTTCTAATTTCTTATTTTTTTTAGTTTTTATTATTTACAACCTATTTTATTATTCGGTTAAAATCTATATATACATATTTGCATATATATAATTTGGTTATTTAATTTTTACATTCATATATTAAAAAAAAAAAAACAATGATCAATCATGATGAAATAAATATTTCTGAATTAAAAAATATTGTACATTTGACAGGGGTTTGCAACCTACCTGCGCTTGAAAAAAATAAGGAAAATTTAAATATTATTTACATTAATATACAAAGCCTTCGAAATAAACTCTATAGCTTAGAATCCCTAATTGATTCGTACAATCACAAGATTCACATCATAGTATTAACTGAAATATGGTTACTCGAGACAGAAAATCAATTTTTTAACATTTCAGGATATAATTCTTATTTTTCAAATAGGCAAGAACCGTACGGTGGTGTTGCGATATATATTGATGAATGTGTTAATTCTAATTATGTTTCAAAAGAAGAATTTAATAAAAGTAATTTATTAGTAGTTAATTTACCTGAACATAATATAAATGTCATTGGCATATATAGATCACATGAAAATACTATTCCTGATTTTATATGTAAATTAAACTGTGTTACTGCACAATTTAAGAACTCTATTATAATTGGTGATATAAACATAAATTTACTTGATATCAATAATCGGTATGTCTTAGATTACACAAATACGCTTATTAGTAACGGTTTTCTGATTTACAACAAAATATCACCTGAATACGCAACGAGAATTAGTAGTACAACAAGAACTGTTATTGATCACTTCTCTACAGACCTTATAAACTACAAATATAAATTTTTAATTTGTGAAACGTCTCTATCTGATCACGAAATGTTTCATATCAGTATTGAACTTAAACCAATAACGAAAGATAAAATTTTCAGTAAAAAAGTATTGGATTACGATAAAGTTGCAACCGATAATTTCTGGTTAAATCTTAACTCTTACTCTGAATTTGAAAGCTTTATTTCTGATATGCAAAATTTAATTTTAAAAAATACTAAAACTATTGTAGTAAGAAAAGAAAAAAAGAAAGCACCTTGGATAACACGAGATATATTTAATAAAATTAAGATTAGAGACTCTTTTTATAAGTACTCAAAAAAGTACAGAGAAAATACTCGTATTTATAATCTCTATAAATCGATGAAAGCCGAGGTAAACAAACTAATCGTACAAGCCAAAAAAAAATATTATTCAACTGAAGTACAACACGGTTTTCAAAACGGTAAAAGTCTTTGGAATTTTTATAACAAGGTAATCTATAACACTGATTTACCTAAACAAAACCCAGCTATTAAAATGCTATTAACTAATAATATAATCACAACCAATGAGTATGAAATAGCTGACAAAATGAATACATATTTTGTTAATGTGACCGACGAATTAAATATCGCGTCTAATCCAATTGATTATACATACGTCAATAGAATTCAAAGAGCAATCCACAACAACTTTGACTTACATTCCACCAATAGTACTGAAATTGAACAGATTATTGCAAACCTAAAATCTTCTGCAGCTACTGGTTGGGATTGTATTTCGACTAAGTTTTTGCAAAGATTTTCTACACAACTTTCACCAATAATAGCCAAATTAATTAATAACTGTTTCCAAACTTCAATATTTCCACTTTCCCTCAAAATAGCAATAGTTACACCCATTCTTAAAACAGGAAATACAAAAAATCCATCCAATTACCGACCAATATCTGTTTTAACAAGTATTTCTAAGGTTTTTGAATTGGTTATGAAAAATAGACTTAATACTTTTCTCACACATAATAATATACTACATACAGAACAATATGGGTTTGAAAGAAATTCAAACACAACGGCGGCATGTTTAAGCTTAACAAATTTTGTGACAAACAATATTGATAGTGGTAAATATGTTGCTTTAATATCCCTAGATTTTCAAAAGGCTTTTGATTGTGTAGATCATGAAATCCTACTATCGAAGCTTAGAAATCTTAACTTCGATCAAAATTCTATAAATCTTTTTCAAACTTACCTGTCTAATAGAATACAGAAAGTCAGAATCGGATCTTCCATCAGTAGCCCGCTAATAATAAAAAAAGGAGTCCCACAGGGTTCCATTCTGGGACCAGAGTTATTCAAAATTTATATAGATGACATCGCTCGTCTAGATCTTATAGGGTCAATCCAATTATATGCTGATGACGCTATATTAAAATATGCGGCTGCTACAGAAAATATTTTAAGAAATTCGATTGAAACTGACCTTGCCAAAATCGAAGAGTGGATAACGCATCATAGGTTACGTTTAAATGTAAAAAAAACCAAAATTTTGCTACTTGGCAACAAAATTTACAACTCTAGGAACTTCTCTTACAACTCTATATCTATTGATAATGTAGAAAATCTCTGTTACTTAGGGCTAATTTTGGATAGAAAAGTTAAATGGATAGATCACATTCATCATATCATACGCAAAATAACGCCATATCTATTCATCTTACGTCGTATTCGAAAATATATTACTCAAAATGCTCTATATTCCATATATTCTTCTTTTATTCAATCTCATATAATTTATCTCAATCCAATTTGGAGTGGTGCAAGCCAACAAATTTTGTACCAGTTAGATATCGTACATAAGAAGGCGATTAAAATAATCCACGGCTATCCGAATATTTTTCCAACGAATAGGCTATACACCGAAAAATATTTAAGTCTCGAGAACATTTGTAAAAGGGAGTTGTATCTTACTGCCTATAAGGTTGTGAATAATAAAATAAAGCACAATTTTATTTTAAATAGAGCAATAAACATACACAATTATAATACGCGAAATAGTTCTAATTTTTATTTGTCCTTATTTAGGACAAATCAACAACAGAATAATTGCTTATTTAAATGTTTAAAGGTGTATAATGAGCTTCCAACAGGCTTTAAACAAATTAATTCAATTGGTTTGTTCAAAACAGAAATAAAAAAATATATATTACAAGAACATCAAACACATAGATAATGAAAACCAGTATAAATACTGGATATGTAAATATTTAGTTAATATGTATATAGTGAACCGATGTATTTGTTGCTTTGTAGATAAATGATAATGAAATTGAGTGATTGAACTTTAAAAAATGTGATAATTATGAATTTTGATATTTAATTTTAATTATAAAATTTTTTTTATTTTTTAAATTGATTGTATCGTCCTGATTTTTGCAATATTCATTAGCTTTTAAGAATTAAACTTATATTAATATACTTTTTTTTTTTTATAAGATCATATAGCTGCTTTAGCTACGATCATCCAACACAAACAAATTTGAATTATATAATTTATACCTTTTTAAAATGAATTAAAATAAAGAAAAAAAAAAAAAAAAAAAAAAAAGTACTTATCATTACCAATAGCAGATTTGCATTAATGGCCACTATGATGAATTTGCACCGGCTGAATAAATGACAAATTCAACATAACACCAACCGAATTTTGGAATTTTTCATTTCATTTTTACCAACTTTATTTTAAATTTTTAAAATAATTTAACTTAACTTTTAATTAAATTTTTATATTTAATTCATTTAAAATATTTAGAAAAAACAAACATTGTTTATTTATTTGTACACAATTTTATATTAATTAGCTTTTCTTTTCTTTTGCTAATTTATTTTACTCCATAACTTTAATTTTTAATTATTATTTTCCGAATTTATTTATTTTATATTTTAAAATTTTGAGCTTGTCTTAAAAACTATTTTGTACAATATTATTATTTTAGAATATTTTTTAGATAAATATTTCTTTATTTTTATACCCATGCATACATATATGAACATCGGGTATATTAAAATTACTCCTCAGTTTGTAACGCATCGAAATAATCGAGCTAGATATAGTGTCAAGGGTACGTATCGAATCAGCGTCGAAAAGTGAATCGATCTAGCTGTGTGTGTCCGTCTGTCCGTTCATCTGCCTGTCCGTATGTTTACAAAAACTTTTACACCATTTGAAATAGAGTTCAGAAATTTTAACCACGGGTAGATATTACGAAAAAAATAATTTCGCAGAAGAATTTTTTTCTGTAGCCCCCTAAAGTTGGAAAAAGGCCTATTTTTAAATTGTTATAAGAAGAGTTCTGTTGGGTTTATTTTCAATCTGAAAACGGAAAAAGATAGCTGATTTTATAAGCTTTATAAATAATAAAGAACAAATGCTTAAGGTTAATACGCGGTACTAAAATTTACAATTATGTAAAACTCAACTTTGCAAACTTTTTGGCCACACATATCTTCTAAACGGTACGTACAAGCTAGAGTCTTGAAATTTTAGGAGAAGTTAGGTCCTCTGAAATTAGTAGGGGTTGGTTTACAAAACTTTTTAGTCAAGCCCCCTGTTTAGGAGCTATAAGGGCTTCAAAATTGAAATTTTTATACCCTACACCTATAGAATAGGTAAAGGGGTATATTAACTTTGGTATGGTGTTTGTAACCACCTAAAGGAAGCGAGTCAGATATGGAAAAGTATGTATATTTGTGATCAGCGTGACCTCCTTAGTCGATATAGCCATATCGGTCCGTGCGTCCGTCCGTAGGCACGACAACTCAAAAAATAATAGAGCTATCTTGATGAAATTTTAACTGTAGTTTACTAGGACTGAAAGTACGGCGGGATTGCATATGGGCGAAATCTACCCATGGGTTCGGATTCTGAACCTTTTAATTGTTCTAAGGGCCAAGGAACATATAAAAAAAATAAGGATAACTCAACAACAAATGGCGTTACACTCGTGAATTTTATGATGTAGGTTACTAGTAATGAGACTAAGGCGGGCATTGCGTACGATCGAGATTCGACCATGTGTTCGGAACCTAGAACTTTTTGATCGAATTTAGGCCGAACTGGCATAATTCCGAAAACAATGAAGATAGAACCTCCAAATTTGGTATGAGGGTGTCCCTTCCTATTTCCTTAGTGTCCTTGTAATTTGGGCCCCATTGGAGTAGTGTGTCGCGGAACAGCTACACATTTCTGAAAACCTTAAAGCATATCTTTAAAATTAATAAAGATACCAACTTGAAATATCTAGAGGCTTCAGATTTGGCACAAGGTTGTTCTCTACTATTTCTTGTGTGTCCCACTAATTTGGGATCTATTGGAGTGGTGGTTCAGTATCCCTCTTAGACCTCCGAAAGTTTAAAAGCTTATAATCGAAATTACTAAAAATAGTAACTTAAAATTAATATAGAACTTTTCACTTGTGAAAAGTTCAAGGGCTAAAGAACATATATCTTAAAACAGCATAACTCAAAAAAATAAAGCCGCTAGTTTAATGAAATTTAAACTCTAGGTTACTAGTAATGAAAGTACCATGGGAATTGGTTCTGGTCGAGTTCGGACAATGAGTTCGAATTGTAGAAGCTTTTGATCGATCTGAGGCCAAACGAGCATAATTACAAAGCTAAAGAATATATTTCCTATTTCCTAAGTGTCCCGAAATTTAGACTTAATTCTAGTCGTGGTTCAGATGCCTCCTAAAAAATCCCAAAATTAAAAAGCTTATCTTCGAAATTTATGAAGATAGAAACTTTAAATTTGATACACGAGGGTTCTTTCCTATTTCCGTTTTTAATTAACACTTTTATATTTTTAAAAGGCTAAGAATTTTACCATAAAACATATTTAGTATAATATTTTATAAATTAACAAGTGATGAAAAAAAACCAAGGGTTTTTAAAAAAGCACATTTTCAAAATTATATTGTACTACATACTGATTTTAACTTTGGAAATATTTACTTGGAAATAGTTACTACTGACTTATAAAATTTACTGCTAACAGTAAATTTTTTATTTAAAAGTTGTTAAAGCCCTTCAATGGGGAAGGTTGCCAAATTTCTCAAGAATCTAACTTCACCTAACAAAACCCCCTCCCGTCCCCCTCATCCTCTAATTTTTTAGGTTCTAGGAATTAAATTGTGAATTCCACAAAAATTTGGAATTTTACTTAGAATTTCATTATCTAAGCAAAAATGGGTAAAACTAAGAGACACTTTCTTCAATTTAAGGAACCCCTTTTAAATTTAAGAAAAACCTTTAACATATGTTAAAATTTAATGTTGGACCTTTAAGTTTTGTATATTAATAAAAAAAAAATTGGACAGGTATTCAAGTTACAGGTGCTTAAAAATGGCATAATTTCAATTTTCGGGCCCTTATAGCTCCTAAACAGGAGGCTTGACAAAAAAATTTTTAACTGAATCCTACTAGTTTTTTAGGTTCTAACTTCTGCCAAAATTTCAAGATCCTAGCTTGAACCGTTTAGAAGATATGTGGGGCCAAAAATTTTGCAAAATTGACTATTATATAATGGTAAATTTTAGTACCGTATGACAACCCTATACACTTGAGCGACATATTTTTGTAAAGCCTATAAAAGCAGCTCTCTAATACCGTTTTTCGATTGAAAATAAACCTAACAGAACTCTTGTTATATCAATTTAAATATAGGGCTTTTTTGGAAATTTCAGGGGCTGTAACATCGTCACCCTTCAAAATTAAGAAAAACCTGTGAAACATGTTAAAATATAATTATAGAGCTTTGAATTTTGCCTATCGCTAAAAAGAAATTTGGACAGGTATTCAAGTTACAGGTGTTTAAAAATAGCAAAATTTCTATTTTCGAGCCCTTATAGTTCTTAAATAGGCGGCTTGACAAAAAAATTTTGTTAACCGACTCCTACTAATTTCTAAGTATCTAACTTCTCCCAAAATTTCAAGACCCTAGCTTGAATCGTTCAGAAGATATATCTGGCCAAAAATTTTGCAAAAATTGAGTTTTGCGTAATGTTAAATTTTAGTACCGTATGGCAACTCTAAACATTTGCCTTGTAAAAATTTATAAAGTTTATGAAACCAGCTATGATATGCCGTTTTCAGATTGAAAATATATGTAACAGAACTCTTGTTATAACAATTTAAATATAGGGCTTTTTCCAACTTTGGGGGGCTGTAGCCCCGTAACAGGTGGGGCTACAGAAAAAAATTCTTCTACGAAATTATTTTTTTTGCAAAAACTATCCATGGTTATAATTTCTTTACTCTATTTCAAACGGTGTAAAAGTTTTTGTAAACATACGGACGGACGGACGGACGGACGGACGGACGGACGGACAGACGGACGGACAGAGTGAAGCTATATAGGCACATTTTTACAAAATTTTTTGAAAATGTGCTAAAAACCATAGGTGATATATAATTAAGACATCGTGTACAATACTTAAGCTATACTCAAAGGTACTTGCTGCATTTATGTAAAATTTATTGTTATATTTAAATGAACTATATGAAAAGTTCTAAATTTGTAATTATATTTTAGAAACACATTTATTGCATATTTTGCGTTTATAAGCTTTTCTAATAGGTACATAAACTATCAATTTAAAATAATTGCAATATTGAAAAATTTTAATTATTAAATATATTAAATTTTTATCACAAAAAGTTATAGAAGTTTTCAAGTTTTTCAAGTTTTTTTGTTTTATAATATTTTTAAATCGATAAATTAGTAAGAATTAGTAATATTTTTTTATAGATAGTCTAATTAAAAAAAGGTTTTTAGTATTATAAAGTTAATTTGGTTAGCTATGTTTTACGACCAAACTAATAACAACTTTTATTGTTTTAAAATGACTTATGGACTTCCCATTAAATTTGAACCAATGTAGGGTATTTCTAAATTTAAATTTTAATCTTATATTTTTAGAATTTTTTATGCTTGGATTAGCTTTTTATCACAAAATTTAATAATGCAATATGTTTCACTTTAGTAATTGAATTTAAATAAATATATTTTCATTTATTTCAAGTTTTTTTGTTTTTTAATATTTTTAAATAAATAAATTAGTAAGAATTTGTAAATAAATTAGAAAAGTAATTAGAAAATGTTTTTAGTATTATAAAGTTAATTTGGTTAGCTATGTCTTACGATCAAACTAATAACAGCTTTTATGGTTTTAAAATGACTTATGGACTTCTCATTAAATTTGAACCAAATAGGTGTAGGGTATTTCTAAGTCGGTTGCACCGAGTGACTGTTTCTTTATATTTCAAGATGGGTCAAAGGTTTTTCTTAATAGTGAAAGGTGCCGAAGTTACAACCCCGAAAATTTAAAAAAAGCCCTGTATTTAAATTATTATAACAAGAGTAATGCTAAATGTATTTTCAATCTAAAAACGGAAAAAGAAAGCTGCTTTTATGGGCTTCACAAAACGACATTACTAAAATGTACAGGGTTGCCAAACAGTACAAAAATTTACCATTATCCAAAACTTAATTTTTGAAAATTTTTGACCCCACATATATTCTAAACGGTTCAAGCTAGGGTCTTTTGGGAATTTTGGGAGAAGTTAGACCTTTACAAATTAGTAGGAGTCAATTAACAAAATTTTTTTGTCACGTCCCCTGTTTAGGAGCTATAAAGGCTCGAAAATTGAAATTTTGCTATTTTTAAACACCTGTAACTTGAAAACCTGTTCAAATTTTTTATTACAAATATACAAAAATTTACAGCTGCAGCATTAGTTTTCAACATAGATTTTTCTTAAGTTTGAAAGGGTTTCTTTAAATTGAAGAAATTGTCTCTTAGTTTTAACTATTTTTGTTTAGATAATAAAATTTTAGGTAAAATTAAAATTTTGGTGGAGTACACAATTGATTTCTCTGAAAAAAAGTGAAAGTTATGGACAGGAAGTGGGTGGGAAGATCCATCATAAGTTTACTAAGCAAAAATTTGGGAACCTTCCCCATTGAAGGGCTACCAGGTCTTAAAAATTAAAACTTTTATGGTTATATAAAACAGTAACTTATTCACCAGTGTAAGTTTTTTCCAAAAATAAACGTTAACATTGAAGCTGCAACGTTATTTTCCGCACTTATTAACAGGTTTCCTTGAGTGCATTGGGGTTATATTCTAAGTATTTCCCTATTAGTCATATAATTAATAAATTAATGGCATAACTAAATTTGTATTATCATTTATTTTTATACCCGTATGACTATTAGGTCAAAGGGTATAATAAATTTGCCATTACGTTTGTGACGCAGAGAAATAGGGTGGGGGGGGGTAGATATAGGCTCAAGTGTATGGATCGGATGAGAATCGAAAAATTAAACGATTTAAAAATCGAAAAATAAAACGTCTGTACGATAACTCAAAAACTAAAGGAGCTAGGATCTTGAAATTTTCGCAAACCCGCTTTTTTGCAATAGACGTCATCGCTATTTAAATCCAGCCATTTTGGTCCATCGGTTCAGGTAGCTGCTATACAACTTCTTTTTTTATATGAGCATTACTCTGTACCTATTACAGCTGCGTGTCTGAAATTTTGCTAAAAGTAGTTTAGTTTTATGGCCAAAGTTTCTGCAAAATTTGGTTGGTCTGCTGCAGTGAGTTCAAGTAGCTGCCATACAACTTCTTATTTTATATGAGCATTACTCTATACCTATTAAAGCTGGGTGTCTGAAATTCTACCAAAAATATTTTAGTGTAATGGCCAAAGTTATTGCAAAATTTGGTTGGGCTCCTGCAGAGGGTTCGAGTAGCTGCCATAGAACTCCTTCTTTTATATAACGGTCATACGGGTATCCCAGAGTTGACACAGTCTACTCTACCACACTCTTCCACGTTATATATATTTTTATAAAAAAAAATGATGAAATATTCAGTAAAAAACCGTATAAAATTTTGAAAATGTGCTTTTTAAAAACTCTTGGTCTCTTTCCTTACTTGTTTTTGTTTTTGCAAACAATTGTTTGCACTTTTCTATTTAATTGATTAATATTGCAGTTGGTTGTATTATAATAATCATTTAAACTGCAAGTGGGAAAAAGAAACATAATATAATATTATGTTATAAGAAGGTTCATGTCCGTGCTGAATACATGGTGAATATGTTAAAATCTCCTTGTGTACAATAAGGTACTAAAAACTGTTGTACTTTGAAATTCGTTTGGCATGTTCGCCATTTATTTAGTACTGGCATTTGCTAATATTTCTAAATATTTTTGGTAAAATGTTTGATGTACGTCCGAATTTTTAGCACATTTTCAAAAAATTTTGTAAAAATGTGCCTATATAGTTTCACTCTGTCCGTCCGTCCGTTCGTCCGTCCGTCCGTCCGTTCGTCCGTCCGTCCGTCCGTCCGTCCGTCTGTCCGTATGTTTACAAAAACTTTTACATCTTTTGAAATAGAGTAAAGAAATTTTAACCATGGGTAGTTTTCACAAAAAAAATAATTTCGTAGAAGAATTTTTTTCTGTAACCCCACCTGTTACGGGGCTACAGCCCTCCAAAGTTGGAAAAAGCCCTATATTTATATTGTTATAACAAGAGTTCTGTTAGATATATTTTCAATCTGAAAACGGCAGACAATAGCTGGTTTCATAAACTTTATAAATATTTAAAAGGCAAATATTTAGGGTTGCCATACGGTACTAAAATTTAACATTACGCAAAACTCTATTTTTGCAAAATTTTTGGCCACACATATCTTTTGAACGGTTCAAGCTAGGGTCTTGAAATTTTGGGAGAAGTTAGATACTAAGAAACTAGTAGGAGTCGGTTAACAAAATTTTTTTGTCAAGCCCCCTATTTAGAAGCTATAAGGGCTCGAAAATTGAAATTTTGCTATTTTTAAACACCTGTAACTTGAATACCTGTCAACATTTTTTTTTAGTGATATACAAAATTCAAAGCTGTATAATTATATTTTAACATGTGTCAAAGGTTTTTCTTAATTTTGAAGGGTGACAAAGCTACAGCCCCTGCAAATTCCAAAAAAGCCCTATATTTAAATTGATATAACAAGAGTTCTGTTAGGTTTATTTTCAATAAAAAAACGGTATTAGAGAGCTGCTTTTATAGGCTTTACAGAAATATATCGCTCAAATGTATAGAGTTGCCATACGGTAGTAAAATTTACCATTATATAAAACTCAATTTTTGCAAAATTTTTGGTCCCATATATCTTCTAAACGGTTTAAGATAGGATCCTGAAATTTTGGATGAAGTTATGTACTAAGAAATTAGAAGGAGTCGGTTAACAAAATTTTTTTGTAAGGCCCCCTGTTTAGGAGCTATAAGGGCTCGAAAATTTAAATTTTGCTATTTTTAAGCACCTGTAACTTGAATACCTGTCCAATTGTTTTTTTATTAATATACAAAATTTGAAGACCCAACATTATATTTTAACATATGTTAAAGGTTTTTCTTAAATTTAAAAGCGGTTCCTTAAATTGAAGAAAGCGTCCCTCAGTTTTACCCATTTTTTCTTAGATTGTATAATTCTAAGTAAAATTCAAAATTTTTGTGGAATTCACAATTTAATTCCTAGAACCTAAAAAAATGGAGGGGGGCGGAGGGGGGAGTTAGATGAAGTTAGATCCTTGAGAAACTGGGCAACCTTCCCCATTGAAGGGCTATAACAACTTTAAATTAAAAACTTTACTGTTAGCAGTAAATTTTATAAGTAAGCAGTAACTATTTCCAAGTAAATATTTCCAAAGTTAAACTCAGTATGTAATACAATATAAATTTGAAAATGTGCTTTTTTAAAAACCCTTGGTTTTTTTTCATCACTTGTTATTATTTGTTTTTCATTTTTGTTCAAATTAGATTTATTTATTTATTTTGAAAAAAAAAATTTTTTTCCCAACTCCCATTCCGCTCACAAATTTTATAAATAGTTACAAATTTTAATTTTAATTTTTGTAATATCAGAGGTTTGGTATTTAATTTCCAATCTATTGAAGCTCACCTCCAATTGGAAAAGCCAGCTATATTAGCCCTAAGCGAAACTCAGGTTAAAGGTGATGACACTAATTATAGTATCAAAGGCTATACCTTAGTTCCGCTTTTTATCCCACACCAAGGAGTCGTTTTATATATACGTTCTGACGTGGCCTTCAGCACCCTTCACGACTTTAAAAGCTCCAACCCTATATTCCACTATGTTTGGGTAAAATTCCGTGTTGGAAACGCCACAATCTTTTTCTGTTTTATCTACAGATCTCCCCAAGCCAATGAGCTAGAAACTGCTGTGGCGATTGAACAGTTATCTGACACTATCAATAAAATTTTGGAGAAGAACCTACAATGTGAGATAGTTATTCCAGGTAATTTCAATGTCCATAACAAAAGAAAGTTAAGTAAAAAGTTCAACTAGAATTCCTGACCGTGACAACCATAACGAGGTTATTTCTAACCACAAATTCAGAAAAATATAAAATTTCTGTTAACTCGCCAATTGGGGGTTGCGATCATTGCCTTGTTAAATCTAGCTTCCATATAAGGTCATCCTCCAACCGAAACAAATAAGGCTAATGTATCGGAGTCTTCACTTGCGGACTATAAAGTGGCCAGAAATAATTGCAAGAGAATTATCAAACAGCAAAAATTTCGCTTCAACCAAAGGTTGAGACAAAAAATAATTAATCTCCCACATTGCAATCGTTCATTTTGGACTTTTGCAAAAAACGTGAAGAGTAATTTTTGCGAAACTTCGTTTCCACCACAGATTGATATCAACAGTTCTATCATCTCAGATTCAGTTGGTAAAGCTAATTTGTTCGCAAAATACTTTGCAGCTAATTCTACAATCCCTCCTACTACACAAACACCTCCAGTATTCCTTCAGTTGATCCCTCAAGGTTTAAAATTCTTCAAAGAGTTTACTTTAGGATTCATACGGTAGTGAAAGTTCTAAAGAATCTGAATGTTAATAAGTCCACAGGTCCTGAAGGAATTCTTGTTATGGCTGTCCAGAATGGTTCTTAAACATATTGCCTTTCCCATTTCAAAACCTCTGCGCAATCATTTTTCATTATCGTTTTCAATTGGCAAATATTCCAGTCAATGGAAGATTGCCCATGTTTTCCCAATTCGAAAAAAGGTGACAAAAGCGACCTCTCAAACTATCGACCTATTGCCATCACTTCGATCCTTTCCAAAATAATAGAAGATCTGATAAACAAAAGGCTTTTGAGATTTCTTAATAGCTCGCGTTTTTTAAACGATCGGCAATATGGTTTTAGAAGCCAACGATCGACAGGCGATCTTCTAACTTGTCTTTGCGAGAAGCTTAACACCAGCATTCACTGCTCTGGTGAATCTGAGGTTATGGCTCTAGACATTTCAAAAGCCTTTGATCGAGTATGGCATAGAGCTCTTTTGAGTAAATGTCAGGCAATGGGTTTGGGTAGGCCCTTTTGTACATGGATTGAAAATGTCCTTTCGAATCGTCGTATTCGAGCTCTTGTCACCAGTCATATGTCCGACACTCATGAAATAAATGCTGGTGTTCCACAAGGCTCTGCCTTATCACCCACTCTTTTTTTGATTTTTATCAATGATTTGCTCTCTTCCACCCTCAATCCAATCCACGGTTTCGCCGATGACAGTACTCTGGTAACATCCTACGACTTTCTAAAAAAATCAAATGCCACTTCTGCCGCGATCAGTTTAAAGAAAAATCTTATGGCTAGCTCAGTCAATCATGATCTAGCAAAAATATCTGATTGGGGTAAAGCTAATAGAGTTAAGTTTAACACTTCCAAGACTCAAAGCTGTCGCATCTCTTGCAAAAGAGATCAAATAACCCCTATTCTGAGATTCCAGGGAGAAATCATACAGCGGTCTGAAAGTTTAAACATCCTAGGTATGCAGCTTAACCAAAAAATGTTATGGAATGAACATATTTTTGATGTAGCTAATAACGCTGCCAAATGTTTGGGTTTTCTCTCTCGTTGTAAAGCATATTTTTCTCCCAGAGATCTGTCCAATATCTAAAAAGCCTACAGACGACCTAAGATGGTGTATAACTCTCACATTTGGGCTGGCGCTCCCCAAACTTCACTAAGGTACCTGGACAAAATCCAAAATCGCGCTTTACGCCTTTGGTGACCCTTCGGTCCAGGTCACTCCTCTAAGCACTCGTCGTAATATTGGAGCTTAAACTCTCTTTTATAGATATCTTGTAGGTATTGACACTTGCTCTATTGGTCAGATTTCTAATATAAATATATCACTAACTGACAGAATGAAAAATAAAGCCATAGACACAGGCAAGTTCATATAAAAGTCTACAATAAAAAACCAAGAAAATTGTATATATGCTAATGATATTAAAAATTTTATAGAAAACAAAATACGAAAAATATAGTACCATTGTAAAAGTTAATATTGAAGATTTTAAAAATATTATGAAATTAAGGAAACTAAAAATTGGTTGGAATATATGCAAAATTTTTAAAAGTTATGATGTACGAAGATGTCATAAATGTTAAGCACTTAATCATAAGACAGATAAATGTACTGCAAATTTAAGCTGTTCAAGGTGTGGTGAAAATCATAAAGCTAATGAATGTAAGGCTGACAAAGTACAATACATAAATTGCATAAAGGCAAACGAGTCATTTAAATTAAATATAAGTATTGAACATGAAGCTTTTGGTAAGTTATGTCCTTTATTAACAAAAAAAAAAATTAAGATGGAAAACGTAAAAATTTTTATATGGGAGTCAAACCACAAATAGTTTTGTGAAAGTAATATTCTTAAACATTCAAGCAACATATGAATAATTTTAATAATTTTGACTTAATTTTACTTAGCGAAATACATATAACAGATAATATTCAAGAAATTAGGTTTCTCTAGAAGGATATAATATGTATAAGTGCAATTCAAATTCTAGGCATACGGGGGAGTTACAATATATGCAAAAAATTCTATAAAAATTTTAACACAAAAAAGTTTTGAATACAATAACAAATTATGGATTCTTCAAACAAAAACTAAATTAAATCGAGAAATATGGGTTTTATCTACATTGTATAAATCCCCTTTAGTTTTAGTGAATTCGCCGAAATTTTTGAAATGTGGTTGAAAGAGATTATTTGTATTTCGAACACAAATGTTATTTGTGGAGATTTTAACGGAAATTGGCTTGCTCAAAATAGTGATACGGCAATTTTAAAAAGAATTATTGAATTGTATAGTTAACAACAGGTTGTTACATTCCCAACCAGAATATCGAAAAATACAGGAACAGTAATTGACTATGTTTTAACAGGTATTGCAACAAATAGTAGAATGTCAATCGAAAACAGATTTGGATTTAATATAAATTGTAACTCAAAAAACGAATTTAAACAAAGGGAAATAGAGGTAATGAAAATTAATAAAACTAGTTTTGAAAATATGCTAATAACAGAAAATATAAAGGATATTTGTTGAATAGGAAATGTTAACCTTTGTGCAAATTTGTTTAAATATAATATTGAAAGTTTGGTAAATGATTGTAAGGAGAAGATTATTATTTGATTTAAGGGGCAGGAATGGTATAATAATGAATTACAAATACTCAAAAATAATAAAATAGTAGCATATCAAAGAACTGCATTACCTAATGATTCAAATCTTTGGGCAATCTATAAAGAAAATAGAAACAAATATAACATAGAAATTAAAAGAGCAAAAAATAGATTTATTGAAAGTAAAATTAAAAATTATGAAGGAGACAATAAAGCAATGTGGAGATCAATCGGGAAGTTCATAACAAAATCAAAAGAACACCAATCTATTAAGAGCATTATTTTTAATAATAAGAAAATATATAAATCAGTAAAAATTGCTAAAGAATTAAATAAATTTTTTATTAATAGTGTTGTTGAAATATCAAGAAGCATAAGTTTTATTGAATATGAGAATATGATAGATGAACGAGAAACACGATTTAAATTTAGAAATATAAACAGAGATGAAATATTCGAAATAATTACAAATATGAATAAAAAAAATGATTTTTAGGAATAAATTCCAAACTGATATTAGAGTGCTTTAATATAATTGGGGATGTTCTCATGCATATTATTAATACTTCGATGAATGAAGGCATTTTACCTAATACATGGAAAGAAACGATTGTACGAGCAATTCCAAAAGTTTGTCATCCTAAATATCCGAATGAGTTTAGACCAGTTAATATGAGTAGTTAATTGAAAAAAAAGTGGTTAATTTGTAGTTACAACATTATTTAAATGAAAATAATATTTTGTGTAATGAGCAAAGTGGATTTAGAGGAAAACATTCCTGTGAAACTGCAGTGAACTTTGTTTTTTATGAATGGAAATTAGCAAAAGAAAATAATTTAATAATTATTGCTGTTTTCTTAGACTTTAGAAGAGCTTTTGAGAAAATATGGTATTGACGATATTGAGCACAAATGGTTTAAAAGTTTTTTGAAAGCTAGAACACAAAAAACATGTGTGGATGTTAAATTTTCTAGTAGTGAATTGATTCAAAAAAGCGTTCCACAAGGTAAAATTTTGAGAATAATAAGTTTTTTATTTCATATAAATTATATAAAATCATGCATCAAATTTTCTAAAATTATACTTTTTGCTGATGATGTACTAATATAGATAGTTGGTCGAAATATGGAAGAATGTTGCTCCAAACTCACGAAGATCTACAAAATGTCTTTAATTGGCTGTGTATGAATAAGTTAAAATTAAATTTTGAGAAAACAAAATGCATGGTAATGAATGAGAGAACGGGAAGCAATACTGATATACGAATAGAGAATAATACAATAGAAAGAATAAGGGTAATTAAGTATTTAGGAGTGCAAATTGATCACAATTTATCGGTAGATAAGCATGCAGAGTACATATGCAATAAAATATCTCAGAAAGTTGGTTACTTAGGCAGAATACGGAATAAACTTACATTAAAAAGTGTAATAACAATATACAATACAATGATTTTTCCACATTTCGATTACTGTGCGTCTTTGCTGTTCTTATGTAATGAAAATAAAAAAGAAAAATTAAAAATCTTACAAAATAAAGTAATGCGAACCATAATAAAACGAGGCAGGAAAAAATGAGATTTATGCTGGGAAAGCTAAAATGGATGTCTGTACTCCAGAGACTTGATTACAATACTCTGGTATTCATTTTTAAAATGAAGAACAACATGCTGCCAGAATATTTAAGAAATCTTATAAATTGTGTTGGTTATATAAGCTTTATAATAATTAAAACCTAACTCAATTTTTACAAAATTTTTGATCCCTCATAACTTCTGAAAAGCTCAACTTAGGAATTTTGGAAGAAGTTAGATCGTCAGAAATTAGTAGAAGTCAGTTAAGAACATATTTTTTGTCACACCCCCTATCTAGGAGCTGCAAGCGTTCGAAAATTGAAATTTTGCTTCTTGTTTTTTTATAGTAATATACTAAATTTAAAGCTCCAATATTAAACTTTAACATGTGTTAAATATTTTCCTTAAGTTAAAAACCTGTCCTTAAAATCGAAGAAAGTTTCTCTCAGTTTTAACCATTTTTTATTATTCTAAATCAATCCCAAAATTAAGCATAGTATCTACTTTCTTTATAATTTTGAAAATATGCTGTTTTAAAAACTCTTATTATAGGTATAGGGCTTTGAAATAGGAAAAAGGTATATAAAGTTTGGTATGGTGTTTGTAACCACCTAAAGGAAGCGAGCTAAATATGGTCACACCGTGACCTCCTGAGTCGATATAGCCATGTCCTCCCACCGTAGGCACGATAACTCAAAACTAATAGAGCTATCTTGATGAAATTGTAACTGTAGGTTACTAGGACTTAAAGTACGGCGGAAATTGCATATGGGCAAAATCGGCCTATGGGTTCAGAATTTGAGCCCTTTAATCGTTTTACTGGCTTCAGAGCTTGCGGGGATTGCGTACAGACGAGATCGGACAATGGGTTCGGATCCAAGAACTTTTTTATCGAATTTAGGCCAAACAAGCTTAATTTCGAAACTAATGAAGAGAGAACCTTTAAATTTGGTATTAATGTGCCTCTTCTTATGTCCCTATGACACCTTTCCTCAAAAACACATAAGCTTGACTCATGTAATTTGATTTCTTGGCAATTTTTTGTGTCTGCAAATCATGAAATATATATAAAAAATTCTTCAAGTAAAACTCCAAAATATCGAAACTATTCCTTTCATGTATGCTGTCTTTCTGTTTTATAAACTTTTAAGCAGTAAGAATATTTCCTTATTTGATCGCAAATATTTTTCCTCATTACGGAAGTGGAAGTTTTATGGTTATCTAAACATTCTTGACCTCTAAATCTTCTATTGCATACTTTGCATAAAATATTTTTTACATCTTCACATCTTTACATCTTTTTATATCTGCACAGGTTGAGATATCTGACAAAATCCATTACACTTGTCTATCCATTACATTTTTATTATTGTATGGAATAATGCATTTCTTGCAATAATATATAGCCTAAAAAGTTGCAATTAATAAGGTAATAACATTGTAATGATTTCGTTATACATTGAATTTATTCTTTTACAACTCCCTGCTCCTTCAAATATCACTTCTGTTCCCTTTGTTCTGTATTAATAAATTACAAATTATTTTTTTTAGAAAGATTATTTTTTTTTTATTATTTTTTGCAAATACATATATTTTTTAATATTTTTGCTCTCATGCGTAATAGCAACTACAGAACATAATTCAAAAGTCGGTTTTTTTATTTTACAAAAAACTTAACAAAAAGCAACAACAGTATACGATGTCACAAAATATTTTTTTTAACAAAACAAAAACAAAATACAGTACTTAACGCTTATAACGACCATGAAGGGACGGAAAATAATCGTCGTAGTAAGCGATTGTCGGAAAGATACCAGCTACAGGCAGGTATTAAAGAAAATCCAAAGCTGGACCAACCTGGAGGAACTTTCGAAAGGCGGTAAGACGCCTAAGTTAGTGCCAACGTTTGGCCTAATGCCGAGCAAGAAATACGAAGTTCAATGCGGGAGGAACAGCCCGGAGGAACTCTCAAAAAGCGGTAAAACGCCTAAGTTAGTGCCAACGGTTGCTCCAAAACTGAGGAATAAGAGTGAAGGGTTTGTCGTGCAATGCACGAACACACCGAAGAACGGCGGGAATAACCCGGAGGTACTCTCGAAAGGCGGTAACACGCCTAAGTTAGAGAAAAGGTTGTCCCATCGCGTCTGGTAGTGCCAGTAGTACCAAGCACGTCAGGAGAGAAAAGTGTAGGCAGAAAGAGGCCTAGATCGAAGGATGACCCTACCCCGGTAGGGTCAAGTGGCTGTAGCTGAGGACTTCAAGTTGGCCATCATCGACCAAAATCGAATGGACGGGAAGAGTAACTAGGACCCTTCTACGAAAGAGCCTCGAAAAAAGGATTATGGAAGAGGCGGAGAAACCGATGAACGACGAACAGGCGGTCATCCCAATCTTTAGTTGGAGTCTGTGGGACTCCAACATCTTTAAGATTACTAGTGTGGACGCCTGTTTGGCAAGTTGGCTAAAGATAACCGTACAGGAGCACTCTCTGCTTTGGCCTGGTGCTAATCTACGGTGCGTAGAGAAAGCACACATACCAAAGCTGGAAAGAGTTAATGTATGGCTCAGAGCCGGCGATCCTGAAACGGTGTTGAGGAGAATATATATTCTCAACTGAAGATGGCTGAAATTGATCGCGGACAAGTGGAAAGTCCCGAAGCGCAAGATAAGATCGGCGGAGAATCAATGGCTACTCTTTGGAATACCATTGGCAGATTACCAAAGGTTAGAAGAGGTGAACGGGCAGATCAACTACCTATGTAGGAAACTGCGCGTCATCACCATCAAGAGGAAAGGGGGTGACACACCTCCGGAAGAAGCAGGGGGCGGGGTAGTCAAACCGCTTTCTCGACTAAGTATTGCAGCCGACCTCGCTGACCCCAAAATTAAACCGGTGTCTAGTGACACCGAAGAGAAAACCCCAGCCGCGCAGGCCGAGGGAGAAGGTTCCGAACTAGAGGAAACCCGACCGATGAACTCCTTAACGGTAATTCGAACTCACTTGTAGTGATATAAAAAAAAAGAAAAACAAAAAAAAAATTTTAAAAAATTTTAATCTCCTTGTTCATTGAACATTTGAACTAAACAAAAAAAAAGAAAGATATAAGTCGGCGCCTATAATAGTTTGATTGAGCTTCGAATTACAACCGAAAATGAATTACATTTACTCAGAAAGTCGGCGCATTATTTTAGAGGCATAAGCCACAACTTTGAACCACGTGACCACGTGAATTTATGCTAAATTTAACACTGATTTCACCTGAAAAACCGCAAAATTCTAAAAAAAAAATATTATTGTAATATGAAAACAAAAAAAACCTTTCTTTTGGTTTTTGTTTCATTAAAACTGGCCGAATAGTTTACGCTAAAAAGGGAAGTTTATAAATCATCATTTATTACTTTACATAAACCTTGTGCACATTATTAGATGACAAAAAAAAAAATGAAAAAAAAACCAAACAAACAAAACAAAATATTACAACAATAATTTATAAGTTATCTTATCAAAATACTCCTTATGTTAAGTATACTCAAACGTAATTGCATAAACGTAATTATCTATTATGTTCCCATATCTAAAATTTTTTTTTACAAATATATTAAACAAAATAAGTATACATACATAAATACATAAAGTATGTAAAAACTTTTAAATAGGACGAATGACTTTAATTCAAGTTCTCAAATGAATAAAATTATTAACCATCGATCTTATATCAAATTAAAACTATCAAAAAGAAAAAAAAACGAGGAATATTATAGTTGCCCTGGTCAACTTTTAGATACCCGTGCATACCCACTATTGTGTATAAAATAAACCGTAATTTACTTCCCTTATACATTTAACTCATTACCCCATAATTTTGACGAAAAAAAAAAAAAAAAATTAACCAAAAAAAAAAAAAAAATCATAAAACAAAATTTTCATTCCTTCTCCCATAACTTTAGCTTAAAAAAAAAAAAAAAAAAATCAAAAAAAAAAAAAACAAAATTTTCATTCATTGTGCTATAACTTTAGCTTAAAAAAAAAAAAAAAATATAGGAAAAAAAAACCAAATTGGCCCACCCTAAAAGTCCGATGGTCCGAGAATTGTCCAACTTTGCCAAGTAACTTGCCCTATTACTTTACCTGCCCAATTTTAATTTTAACCTTGTAGCTTCATTAAATTCACAGTTATTGAATCGAAAACTTTGTATGGCAGCCCATAATTAGTTTTGAAGAAATTCATATTGGTGCAAAGAAGTTGTATGGCAGCCCCCCGTAAATGGGGCCCTAACATTTTGAAAGTTCATATAAGTGCTTGATTCATTATATAACTAACCTTGTGTAATTTTCATCCCCGTAGTATAAATAGTTTTGAAGAAAATCATATTGGTGCAAAAAAGTTGTATGTCAGCTCCCCGAAGCCTTGGTCCGATTTTAACCAAAAACAATAGGGAACCTAGAAATTGTCTAAAAGTGGCTTTGTGTGAATTTCAAGACTCTAGCCCTTTTAGTTTTTGAGTTATCGTGCTGACACACGGACGGACGGACGGACGGACAGACACACATAGCTAGATCGACTAATTTATCGATTCTGAGGCGATACGTACCCTTGACACTATATCTAGCTCGTCTAGATCGATGCGTTACAAACGGAGGAGAAATTTTAATATACCCGATGTCATATATGTATGCACGGGTATAAACAACATGAAAATAAATATTTCTTTTTTTTTTTTGGTTGAAATGTGAAATTTGATATTAACAATACGAAAATTATATTATTCTTAAAATAAAACAAAAAAAAATATATATCATGAATTTTATATTACGTCCAGAATTAATTTATTATAAGAAAATGAATTGTAAAAATATTATTTATAAAACACAAAATTATAATAAAACGAGGAAGAGTGTAGTAGAGTAGACTGTATCAACTCTGGGATACCCGTATGACCGTACCATATACATTATATCATCCGGATAATTACTTTTGGCAAAATTTCAAACAATCAGCTTTATTAGGTGTAGAGTAATGCTCATATAAAAGAAGGAGTTGTATGGCAGCTACTCGAACCCTTTGCAGTAGACCAACCAAATTTTGCAGTAACTTTGGCCATTACACTAAACTATTTTTGGCAAAATTTCAGATACTCAGCTTCATTTGGTGTAGTGTAATCCTCATTTAAAAGAAAGAGTTGTATGGCAGCTACTCGAACCCTCAGCAGTAGACCAACTAAATTTTGCAGTAACTTTGGCCATTACACTAAACTATTTTTTGCAAAATTTCAGACACCCAGCTTCATCAGGTGTAGTGTAAAGCTCATATAAAAGAAGGAGTTGTATGGCAGCTACTCGAACCCTCTGCAGTAGACCAACCAAATTTTGCAGTAACTTTGGCACAAAATTATAATAATAAGATAGGATTATAGAACCTTTAATTGTAAATCATTATCAAATTTTTTTAATTATTGTTTAAAGGTAAATAGATTCTCTGGAGTAGAATCTTAAGGAGGGAGGAGTTACATTTGACAAATAATTAAGACATCAAAAGACAGATGGCTCTCGAAGATAAGACCTTATGATCAAATCCACCATGCACTTTTATAAATGCACATGTTCTTTTCATCGATAGCTTCCGGTCAGTAGTCTATATAGACAGCCGGTGCGGTTGAAAAGCTTCTCTTCTTCCTCATGAAATACGTAACAAAAGTAAGAAAAGTAGATATTACATTTTTAGTTTTGTATTTTTAAAATTACAAATCTAATATATAAAGAAGAAAATTTCTTTGTTTGCTTGTTTATTTGTTTGTTTGTGCAGGATTCACTTGAAAACCACTGGTCCGATTGGAAGAATAATTTACAGAGTCCGGGGGGTGGCATAGGCTATTTCATATTTTTATAAGTCAACAGGTTACGGCTCCAGAGCTGTTTTAAGCTTTTTGGTTTTTTTGATGTCGTGTCGAAACAATTTGAACAATTGACTTGAAATTTTGCACAAATGTTCTTCTTAGCAACCGAAATTAGATGTATAAATTTGGTTGGAATAAATTAACCCGTTTCGGTCTGGCGGGCTTCCAAAAAATTTTATGTTTCCGATTTGTGTACAATTTTACAGGTTGATTTTGAAGTCCAAAAGAGAGACTGCAAAAAATTTTAGTTAAGTCTGGCGTAAATTTTTGTAGAGCTCGATTAAACCGTTTGGCCTCGAGGGCGGAATGAAGGTTTTTCAATGTTTTTGAAGTCCAGTCAAAACGGTTTGACCGATTGACTGGAAATTTTGCACAAATATTCCTCTTAGCAACCGGAATTAGTTGTATAAATTTGGTTGGAACGAATTAACGTATTTTGGCCTGGCAGGCTTCCAAAAAATTTTTTATTTCTGATGTGTATCCGTTTTTTACAGGTTGATTTTGCACACCACAAGAGAGGCTGCAAAATATTTTAGTTGAGTTCGAATAATAATACGACAATACCATTAAGTTTTCTATAAATTTTAATTATTTTATTTATTTATTTAAATAAAATTTTGCACCAGCATTGATTTTAGTTATTGAAGCATACCGGGAAAAAATCAAAAAGTTCTATTTCATATTTATTAAGTTTAAATACATAGTGTTTTAAAACCTTTATCTGAAAAAAAGCCTACATTTCCTTCAAAAAATCATAAAAACTCGAAGAAGAGTGTAGTAGAACTTTGAGTTAAGTACAAAACAATATAAGCACGTTGCCCCGCCACTCAATGGAGTTTTAATTTAAGTTGACCATCATTGTCCTGCAACCCCATCCGTGGGGCGTAGGGCGGAAGTAAATTCTTTCCATCAGCTCCTATTTGCGGCTAACCTCTTCAGTTGTGTCCACGTTCTTTGCTGGGTACTTTCTTCGGCTAAGACAGTTGTTCTCCACATTTTTCTCGGCCTTCCGACGCGAAGTGTACCGTGAGGATTCCATTCCAAACATTGTTTCGCGATGTTGTTGTCAGGTTTTCTAAAAGTATGCCCGATCCAACGCCATTTCCTCTGCCGGATTTCTATGTCTATTTGTGTTTGTTTCGTTTTTTGCCACAGCGTTCTCTTGGAAATGGTTTGGGGCCAACGAATGTTTAGGATGCGCCTGAGACATCAATTGACGTACGTTTGGAGTTTTCTGGTGATGTTTACTGAAACTTTCCGTGTTTCACAAGCGTACAGGAGAACAGATTTTACACTAGCGTTGAATATTCTTATTTTTGTGCGCAGAGATAGGTTGCTTGCTTGCCATATTTTTGAAAGCATCCCGAAAGCAGTACGGCCTTTACTGATGCGGGCTTCAATATCAAAATTGGCGTCTCATCAGATGACACGATGCTGCCCAAGTAATTGAATGAACTCACGTCTTCGATTAGCATTTCTTCATGGAGGATCGGATTTTGTGTTGTGTGAGTTGTGAGTAGTTTTAGATGAATTGACTTTAAGGTTCACACTTTTTCCAGTGTCATACAGCTTTTGGCACATATCGTTCAAACCTCCATTCGTATGTGATAATAAACACACATCGCCGGCGTAATCTAAGTTGCTGATACGTTCGTAAGGACGCCACTGGATACCGTTGCTCTCGTTTACAACCACAGTTGTAGTCATTATGTCATCCATTACTACTAAAAGAAATATGGGTGATAAAATACAGCCCTGCCTTACCCCCTGACACACCACGAAGGAATTGGTCAGCTGTCCTTGTTAAACGCGACATCTTGCATCTTTGAAGGATTCTTTAATTATAGCTATAAGTTTTTCTGGAATGCCTCTCCTACTAAGCGATTTCCAAATATACTCTCGTTTTACTCTATCAAAGGCTTTCTGAAAGTCTACAAACATTAGTTTTAGCGGTGCTTTACATTCAGTGGATTGTTCAAGAATTATTCGTAATGTGTTGTAATGAATCGAGCACTTATATGAAGTTTCAAAATGTTACGGCCCCATTTTCGGGCAGCTGCCATACAAAGTTTTCAATTCAATAAATATGAATCTAATGAAGCTCCGAGGTTAAAATTTAAATTGGGCAGGTTAGTAATAGGGCAAGTTACTTGGCAAAGTTGGACATCACTCGGACCAACTTTTAGGGTGGAAGAACTTTTTGTTTTGTTAATTTTTTTTTTCAAGCAAAAGTTATGGGATAATGAATTCAAATTCTTTTTTAACCAAAAATTATGGGATAATGAATTCAAATTTTTGTTTAAGCAAAAATTATGTAATGATGAGTTAAATTTTTTTTACTATTTTAATTTTTTATTCTATTTTTTTTAAATTTTTTTTGTAATATATATAATAGCTTAAGAAAAAGAAATAGCGGTTTATGTTATTGTACACATCATAGTGGGTGTGCACGGGTATCTAAAAGTTGACAAGGGCAACTATAACCTTCCTCGTTTAATAAGGTATAGAGTAAAGATCTTATACATAAAGAAGTTGTATGGCAATTACTTAAACCTACTGCAGTAGACCAACGAAATGTTACATCTTGGAGCTAAGTGATTGTATTGAAATAACGATGATTTTTTTTGTGTTATCGTGCGGATGAATTCACATACATAACTAGATTGATGCATTTTGTGATTCTGATCTGATCCATACCTTTAGGTCTATATCTAATCCCCTCTTTTTCGGCGCCACAAACGTAATGGCAAATTTAAAATGTAAATTAGATAATACCCGGTTGAGCGTTTCTGCGCCTCTCAAAAGGTTTTTAATGGAAAGCAAAAGTACAATTTGTAAATTGTGCCGGAATAAATTAACAGAAATCATCACAAGTGTTTGAAAAGTGTTTGTGGATTTTTTAAATTTTGTTAGATTCATTAATATCCCAATATTAGTTAACAAATGTCAAGTCTATTAAAAGAGTGAACTGCATTGTCTAACAGCAATACTTATATAAAATTTGCAGGGAATCGGTCACACCTATTTTCTTTTACAAAGAAGTTTGAAAACTGTTCCACCTTTAAGTCTAGAACGTTCCTCGTACCCTTTATATACAAATTTTCATGATAATTGACAGAACAAGTTTGGGGCCTATACGTTATAAAAACAAAAAAAATGTTTGCTTTATACATATATTGATTATAAAATAAAAATTTAAATTTTGAAAAATTGCGGGTAACGCCGGGTTAATCTGCTAACTATACTCGTATATAAGTTAAATACATTAAAGTGGTTAATTGTAAGCCAAAAAATAATAATAAGAATTTAAAATTTAATATGGTTTATTACTTAATTATCTATCTGAAAAGTTAATGTATGTAAATGAAGTTCATAATTATGATTTAAGAAATATGTTAGATTTCAGGTTAGATGTAGTAAGAAATGAAAGAAATAAAAAAATGTTGTTTACAATGGATTTAAAATAAATAATTGTTTCATACTATTTTATCGGAATATAACGTTGAAGCTTCAATGTTAACGTTTAATTTGAGAAATGTATACGTTGGTGACTAAGTTACTACTTACTTATAGAAACAGTAATTTTTTTAATTTTTAAGTCCTAACAGCCCCTCTATGGAGAAGGTTACGCAATTTCTCAAGGATCTAATCTTCACTACTCCCCTTCCCCCGACTGTTTTAGGTTCAAGGAATTAAATTGTGAATTTACTATTTAAGCAAAAATGGCTAAAACTGAGAGACATTTTCTACAATTTAAAGAACCGCTTTTAAATTTAAGAAAATCTTTTAACATGTGTTAAAGTAAAATTTTGGACCTTCAAATTTTGTACATTAAGAAAAAAAAATTAGAACAGGTATTCAAGTTACAGGTGTTTAAAAATAGCAAAATTTCAATTTTCGACCCCTTATAGCTTCTAAACAGGGGACGTGACAAAAAAATTTTGTTTACCGACTCCTACTAATTTCTAACTAACTTCTCCCAAAATTTGAAGACCCTAGCTTAAACCGTTTCGAAGATATGTGGGCCAAAAATTTTGAAAAAACTGAGTTTTGCATAATGGTAAATTTTAGTACTGTACGGCAACCCTGTACATTTTAGTGATGTATTTTTGTAAAGCCCAAGAAAGCAGCTCCCTTTTGCCATTTTTAGATTGAAAATGAAGCTTACAGAACTCTTATTATACCAATTTAAATATAGGGCTTTTTTGGAATTTGCGGGTGCTGAAGCTTCGTCCCCCTTCCAAATCAAAAAAAAACCTTTGACACATGTTGAAATATAATTAAAAAGCTTTCAATTTTGTAAATCACAAAAAAAAAATTTGAACAGGTATTCAAGTTACAGGTGTTAAAATATTGCAAAATTTAAATATTCGGGCCCTTATAGCTGCAAAACAGGGGACGTGACAAAAAAATTTGTAAACCGACTTCTACTTATTTCTGAGGATCTAACTACTCCCAAAATTTCAAGACCCTAGCTTGGCACGTTTAGAAGATTTGTCTAGCCAAAAATTTTGCAAAAATTAAGTTTTGCGTAATGGTAAATTTTAATACCGTATGGCAACCCCAAATATTTGTCTTTTAAAAATTTAAAAATTTTATAAAACCAGCTTTCTTTTGCCGTTCAAATTGAAAATACACTTAATAGAAATCTTGTTATAACAATTTGAATGTAGGGCTTTTCCCAACTTGAGAGGACTGCAGCTCCGTAACGGGTGGGACTGCAGAAAAAAATTCTTTTCGAAATTATTTTTTTTGTAATACCTATTCGTGGTTAAAATTTCTTTTTTCTATTTCAAATGATGTAAAAGTTTTTGTAAACATACGGACAGACGGACAGACAGACGGACAGACAGACAGACTGACGGACAGAGGTAAACTATATAAGCACAATAGGCAAAATAAATAAGTAGATTTTGGGAAAAAGTAAATTTGCTATTAGTTGCAAAATTTTCTAATTCAAAAACAAGGTTATTTTGCTTTTCCAGACTATTAATCTATATTATTTATATGTGAAATTTTGAAACAGAATGGATTTTAAAGTTGTTTTAGAGTTGTTGTTTTTAGAGTCACAATTATATTAAAACTTGCCTTGTTAGACCTAATTTAGAATATGCAAGCCAAGTTTGGTCACCATTGTACGAGGTACATATTAATAGGATAGAGGCGGTGCAAAAAAATTTTTTAAGATTTACTTTGAGAAATCTTCAATGGTCAAACCTGCTGATCTTACCTCCTTATGAAAATAGGTTGAATTTAATTCACTTGAGAACTTTAAAATTAAGACGAGAAATTGCTGATATTATTTTTATTACTGAATTTGTAAAAGGTAACATTTCTTCTCCCCAAATCCTCAATAACATTAAAATTAATTCAAATAATCGTTTACATAATACTAATTTATTTACGTTAAGTTTTCATAGAACACATTATGGCAATTATGAACCAATTCATTAGATGTTGATAATGGGACACAAGAACAACATCAATTTCACACTTTCAAAACTAACACAGAAGTAAAATTGTATAAATAGAAATATAAAATCTTTTTATACCCTACACCTATAGAATAGGTAAAGGGGTATATTAACTTTGGTATGGTGTTTGTAACCACCTAAAGGAAGCGAGCTAGATATAGAAAATTATATATATTTGTGAATAGCGTGACCTCCTTAGTCGATATAGCCATGTCCGTCCGTCCGTCCATAGGCACGATAACTCGAAAAATAATGAAGCTATCTTGATGAAATTTTAACTGTAGGTTACTAGGGCTGAAAGTACGGCGGGGATTGCAAATGGGCGAAATCGGCCCATGGGTTCGGATTCTGGAGCTTTTAATCGGTCCAAGGGCTAACGAACATATATAAAAAATCTCGATAGCTCAGCAACTAATGACGCTATCTTCATCAAATTTGTGCTGTAGGTTACTAGTAATGAACCTACTTCGGAGATTGCGTAAGTTCGGGATTGGACCATGGGTTCGGAACCTAGAACTTTTTGATCGAATTTAGGCCAAACGATCATAATTCCGAAACCAATGAAGATAGAACCTCCAAATTTGGTACCAGGGTTTCGCTTTCGATTTCCTTAGTCTCCTTGAAATTTGAGCCCAATTGAAGTAGTGGGTGGGGACCAGCCACTCATTTCCGAGCATATTTTCGAAATTAAAGCATATTTTCGAAATTAATAAAGATAGTAACTTGAAACAAATGTAGAAGCTTGAAATTTTACAAATGGGTGTTCTTTACTATTTCCTGCGTGTCTCTCTAATTTTGGATCAATTGGAGTGGTGGTTCAGTACCTCTCTTAAACCCCCCAATGTGTAAAAGCTTATCATCGAAATTAATAAAACTAGTAACTTAAAATTAAGATAGAACGTTACAATTGTGTACAAGAGTTAACTAGTATTGAAAGTATGACGGGGACTCCATATGGGCGAAATCGTTCCATGGTTTCGGGTCCTGGAACCCTTGAGAAGTTCAAGGGCTAACAAACATATATCTTAAAAACACTATAACTCAAAAAATAATGCCGCAATTTTGATGAAATTTAAACTCTACGTTACTAGTAATGAAAGTACCATGGGAATTGGTTGTGGCCGAGTTTAATTTCGAAGCAAAAAAATATATTTCCTATTTCCTATGTGTCCCCGAAATTTAGACTTAATTGTAGTGGTTCAGCTTTGTTCAAAGGTACTTGCTGGATTTATGTAAAATTTATTTATTATCAGTGTGCCTCTTCCTATGTCCTTAGAGTTCTGGAAATTTAGGACCACAGATCTGAAGACCTTAAAGCATATTATTGAAACTAAAATAGCTAAAATAAAGATAGAACGTTCCAATACACAGTGATCAATGGTATTGAAAGAACGGCGCGGACTGCATGTAGGCAAAATCTGACCATGGGTTTGGATAACGGAACTTTTTCATCTAATTTAGGCGAAATCATACCATGGTTTCGGGTTGTGGAAGCTTTGAAAAGTTCAAAAGCTAACAAACGTTTATCTTAAAATCACCAAAACTAAGAAACTAATTACGCTATTTTGATGAAATTTATATGCCCCCCCTACTCCCAAGACCTTAAAGCACAACATATTCGAAATTAATAAAGATAAAAAAATCAAATTTGATGTATATACTATTTCCTATTTCTGTTCCTATTTAACACTTTTATATTTTTAAAAGGCTAAGAGTTTTACTATTAAACATATTATGTATTATATTTTATAAATCGTCGCCTGAATTTTCTTTTGCCCCATACACCACTTTTTGACTTTTTACTTAGGAGTGGTTTTATAGGTTTTAAAACAATCTCTTTCTAATGCTGTTATCAGAATTTTCCTATTTGCTTTAGTTTCCGAGATATACGGTGTGCATTTTGCGCCGTAAGACACATTATTTTGATTTTGTAGTGCTTATTTGCTCCTTAAGCAAATTTTTGGTTTATGGAGCAACTTTTGTATGAAAAAAAAGGGATTAACATTGTTAATTCTCATTTGCTCTATACATATTACCATGCGCTATGAGGCTTATATAATTACTATTATATTGAGTACTTATTTGCTCCATAGGTATATAAAATTGTCATTATTACTATTATATTTTCAATTCCTATGAAGCAAATATGGAAAGAAAGTTTTTTAATGAAAATGTTCGCTCAAATACATTTAATCATTTCTGGTCACTCTCCGATAATGATAAAAATCTATTTTATTTAAAATTTGTCAAGCAATTTCCAGTGAAACGCCACAGAACATCATCCCAAACCAAAAAGTTTACGTATCATTATACCCGTGCATACATATATGACATCGGGTATATTAAAATTGCTCCTCCGTTTGTAACGCATCGATCTAGAGGAGCTAGATATAGTGTCAAGAGTACGTATCCGTGTGTCCGTCCGTCCGTTCGTGTGTCAGCACGATAACTCAAAAACCAAAGGAGCTACAGTTTTGAAATTTTCACAAAATATTTTTCAATCAATTTCTAGGTGAATTTATATGAATTTTGTTTTTGTTTGTTTTTTTTTTGTTTTTTTTTTTTTTTTTGTAGTTAAAGAATTTTCCGAGTAACGATTTCATATGATTTAAATGATGCGTAAAATTTTTAAAAAAAATTTTAGATTTGGACTTTGTACTTTGAGATTTATGAATTATAATCATTATGAATATGATGATAATTTTTGATCATGATGATCATTATATGAGTATGATTATAATATGATGCTTATTTTGCTTAGGTTTAATATATTTGTGAATTAAAAATTAATTACAAGAGATAGAATTGAAAAATTAGAGCTAGAGTTTTGAAATTTACACAAAACATTTTTTGGACATTTTTTAGGTTCCCTATTCTTTTTGGTTAAAACCAGACCAAAGCTTCGGAGAGCTGCCACACAACTTATTTAAACCAATATGAATTTCCTCAAAAGTAATAATACCAGGAAGATAAAAATTACACACGGTTAGTTCCATAATGAATCAAGCACTTATATGAAATTTCAAAATGTTACGGCTTCATTTTCGGGGGGCTGCCATACAACTTCTTTGCACCAATATGAATTTCTTCAAAACTAATTATACTATGAGGATGAAAATTACACACTGTTAGTTATATAATGAATCGAGCACTTATATGAAATTTTAAAATGTCACGGCCCCATTATCGGGGGGCTGCCATACAACTTCTTTGCACCAATATGAATTTCTTCAAAACTAATTATACTACGAATATGAAAATTACAAACTGTGAGTTATGTAATGAATCAAGAACTTACATGAAGTTTCAAAATGTTACGTCCCCATTTTCGGGGTGCTGCCATACAAAGTTTTCAATTCAATAACTGTGAATCTAATAAAGCTAGGAAGTTAAAATTAAAATTGGGCAGGTAATGTAATAGGACAAGTTACTTGGCGCAGTTGGACATCCCTCGGACCAACTTTTAGGGTGGGGCAATTTTTTTTTTTTGTTTTTTTTAACCAAAAATTATGGGATAATGAGTTAAATTTTTTTAAACTATTTTACTTTTTTATGTTTTTTGTGTAATATATTATAGCATTAGAAAAATAAATAACGGTTTATTTTACACATTATAGTGGGTATGCACGGGTATCTAAAAGTTGACAAGGGCAACTATAATCTTCCTCGTTTTTATATTTATTTGAATGAAGAAATTCGTAGAGTATGCCGAACTTTCTTTGTAAACACTTTAGCAATAAACCAAAAACGAGTTTGTTATAGTTTCAACAACTTATGCTTACCACATTCTAAAACTCCTCTTCCTCGCAAAAAAGGAAAACATAAAAAAACATTTACACCTGAAGAAAAATTGGATGAAATTCGCAAGCACATAAAAGCTTTCCCTATAATAGACTCTCACTATTGTCGTGCTACAAGTGAAGGAAAATATCTCGAACCAGGTTTATCGATTGCCAAAATGTACAATTATTATGTAGAAGAAACATGTATGCCATTAAAAATAAATATCTTTAGAAAAATTTTTAATTAAGAATTTAATTTGTCATTTTGGTTACCAAAAAAAGATTTATGCAATAAATGCGTTTTGTTCAAAATAAATTCAAAGCCTACGGCTGATGAGATTCATTCTAAATATTTACATAAGGAAGAAAAAAACATGGCCCAGGCCAAAAGAGATTAGGATCGTACAAATATGGATCCTAATCACTGTATCATTTGTTTTGATTTGCAAAATGTTATTACTGTTCCAAAAGGTAATTCTTACAAACTAAATGCGTATAATTTAACTGCAACGGTAATTATTCCTGAAAAAGAAAAAATTACGTACTGCGCTATATGGACGAAGGCACAAACAGGAACAGCAGGAAACGATCTCGCTAACGCTATAATAAAACTTTTAAATAAAATTTGTCTCGATAACTCAAATTTGAGAAAAATTACTTTTTGGAGTGATAGTTGTATACCACAAAATCGAAATAAAATAATGTCAACTGCCTTAAAATATTTTTTACAAAATTCTAATAGTCTCGTAGAATTGGTCCAAAAATTTTCTGAGCCGGGCCACTCACTGTTGCAAGAAGTTGACTGTGTGCATTCAGTGATTAAAAAACATTTAAAAAATCTAGATATACATAGTCTAGTTCATTTACTGAAATTATTATTAAATTTAAATTATCCTAAAATTAAACTAGATATTTTGCAAACACAACAAAATAATTGTGTATCATACACTGTACTTGCAGCGAAATTAAGTTTTATTAAATTTCCGTTTTCAAAAACAAAGATTATTCCATATCAAAAATCAGAACCTTTTTTGATGGAATACAAAGATTCTTTTTCAAATTTGGACTTTAAAAAAAGATGATTTAAAATCATTAATACCTTTTTTACCTCTACCAGATCAAAACTATTTTAAAGCAATTTTAAACATTACAAATTAATTGAAATATTTTTGGATCAGTTTAAAAATATGTTTATTTTATAAAGTTATATTGTGATACAATAATTATTATGTATATTATGTGTTTAGTACAAAAACTATGTAATTTGAATAAAAAAATTATTTCTTAAACTTCTTAAAATAAGTTTAATTTTCAAAAATATTAAAAAGTTGTGAAATTACTATTATTTTGGTTTTTTTAGTTTTGATTGAAATATTTATTGCATATTTTGATTATTAAATTTTGTGATAATAAGCTAATGAAAAGAAAAAACTTTTAAATATGTAATTTTGTAATTGCATTTTACGAATCCATTTATCTCAATTAAAATTGTTGTTTAATATTTTAAATAGATAAGTTAGTAAGAACTTTTAATATTTTTGAATTGATAAAATAATTAGCAAATGTTTTTAGTATTATAAAAACAATGTCTTATGATCAAACTAATGAAAGCTTTTATGATTTTTAAATGACTTTTGGACTTCCCATTAAAGGTGAACCAAATAGGTGTAGTGTATTTCTAAGTCGGTTGCACCGACGGACAGTTTTTATACCCGCATGACTATATAGTCAAAGGGTATAATAAATTTGCCATTACGTTTGTGACGCAGATAAGGAGGGGGGGTAGGTATAGACTCAAGTGTATGGATCGGATCAGAATCGAAAAATAAATCGATTAAAATAAAGGAGCTAGGATTATGAAATTTTCACAAATTCGTTTTTATGCAAAAACCGGAATCATTATTTAAATCCAGCCATTTTGGTCCATGGGTTCGGGTAGATGCCATACAACTTCTTTTTATATATGAGTATTTCTCTGTACCTATTGCAGCTGCGTGTCTGAAATTTTGCCAAAAATAGTTTAGTGTAATGGCCAAAGTTACTGCAAAATTTGGTTGGTCTACTGCAAAGGGTTCGAGTAGCTGCCATAAACTCCTTCTTTTTTATGAGCTTTACACTACACCTGATGAAGCTGGGTGTCTGAAATTTTGCAAAAAATATTTTAGTGTAATGGCCAAAGTTACTGCAAAGTTTGGTTGGTCTACTGCTGAGAGTTCGAGTAGCTGCCATACAACTCCTTCTTTTATATAAGCATTACTCTACACCTAATAAAGCTAAATATTTTAAATTTTGCCAAAAGTAAATAACCGCAAGATATAATGTATATGTTACGGTCATGCGGGTATCCCAGAATTGACACAGTCTACTCTACCACACTCTTCCCCGTTTTACTTGTTATACCCGTGCATACATATATGACATCGGGTATATTAAAATTGCTCCTCCGTTTGTAACGCATCGATCTAGACGAGCTAGATATAGTGCCAGAGATATAGTGGTACGTATCGGATCAGCATCGAAAAGTAAATAGATCTAGCTATGTGTGTCTGTCCGTCCGTCCGTCCGTGTGTCAGCACGATAACTCAAAAACTAAAAGGGCTAGGGTTTTGAAATTCACACAAAGTCATTTTAGACAATTTCTAGGTTCCCTATTGTTTTTCTTAAAATCGGACCAAGGCTTCGGGGAGCTGCCATACAACTTTTTTGCACCAATATGAATTTCTTCAAAACTAATTATACTACGAGGATGAAAATTACACACGGTTAGTTTTATAATGACTCCGGCACTTATATGATGTTTCAAAATGTTACTGCTTCATTTTCGGGGGTCTGCCATACAATTTCTTTACACCAATATGAATTTCTTTAAAACTAATTATACTTCGAGGATGAAAATTACACACGGTTAGTTATATAACGAATCCGGCACTTATATGAAGTTTCAAATTGTTAGGACCCTATTTTCGAGGGGCTGCCATACAACTTATTTGCACCAATATGAATTTCTTCAAAATTAATTATACTGCGAGGATGAAAATTACACACGGTTAGTTATAAAATGAATCGAGCACTTATATGAAGTTTCAAAATGTTACGGTCCCATTTTCGGGCAGCTGCCATATAAAGTTTTTAATTTAATAACTATGAATCTAATGAAGCTACGAGGTTAATATTAAAATTGGGCAGGTAAAGTAATAGGGCAAGTTACTTGACAAAGTTGGACATCACTCGGACCAACTTTTAGGGTGGGCGAATTTTTTTTTTTTTATGATTTTTTTTTTTTTTAAGAAAAAATTATGGAATAATGCATTAAATATTTTTATTGTTTTTTTTTTTTTAAGCAAAAATTATGGGATGATGACTCAAATTTTTTTAACTATTTTACTTTTTTAAATTTTTTTTGTAATATATATAATAACTTAAGGGAAATAAATAACGGTTTATTTAATTTGTATGCACGGGTATCTAAAAGTTGACAAGGGCAACTATAATCTTCCTCGTTTTTATTTATATATTGTATAAAACTAATTGTTAAAATTTTGTAAAATTTAAGTTAAACTAATAAATAAATAAATAAAACTTAAATTAAAAAAAAAAAAACAAAACTAGATTGGCATGTACGCGGAATTGCGTACTCAACTGTGTAAGCATTGCGTAAACAGGAATTACTCCTTCCTTTTAAATGTAAAAAATCATTAACATAAAACTTCGCGACCTTGTACATTGGTTTGGTCAATTTAAAGTCTCAAATAATTTACAGATTTGGCTCTACTAAATGCTGAGTTAAATAAATCCCGATTTTGTCAAAAGTTTGTCTTGCGCTTTATTTATTATCATCGCGAAAGCTAATCTAATAGGAAACTACGTTTTTTTTTAAAGTGAATGACATATTTACGTGAGTATAAATTAATTCTATCCAAAGAAAAAAAACTACTTTACCAAGGGAATTTGCTGTCACAATATCTAATTTTAAAGAATTTTCTTACGTATCTCTAACCTTTAATCGAGTTTCATTTACTAAACCAAAACTTATATTCATATTCCCAAAAAAAATGACTACGGACCCTTTTTTAGCACATTAAAAATGTGCCTATATAGTTTCAATCTGTCCGTCCGTCTGTCTGCCCGTTTGACTGTCCGTCTGTCTCTCCGTCTGTCGGTATATTTACAAAAACTTTTACATCGTTTGAAATAGAAAAATTAATTTTAACCACGAGTAGGTATTGCAAAAAAAATAATGTTGTAGAAAAACTTTTTTCTGTAGCTCCACGCGCTTACAAAAGCCCTATACGGAGCTACAGCCCACCAAAGTTGGGCAAATCCCTACATTCAAGTTGTTATAACAAGAGTTATGTTAAGAGTATTTTCAATATGAAAACGGAAAAAGATAGTTGATTTTATAAGCTTTATAAATTAAAAGAAAAATGTTTAGGTACGCCATGCGGCACTAAAATTTAGTATTATGCAAAACTCAATTTTTGCAAAATTTTTGACTAGACATTTCTTCTAAACGGGCCAAGCTAAGGTTGTTAAATTTTGGGAGTAGTTAGATCCTCAGAAATAAGTAGAAGCGATTTACAAATTTTTTTGTCACGTCCCCTGTTTTGCAGCTATAAGGGCCCGAAAAATTAAATTTTGCAATATTTTAACACCTGTAACTTGAATACCTGTTAAAATTTTTTATTTGTGATTTACAAAATTGAAAGCTCTTTAATTCTATTTCAACATGTGTCAAAGGTTTTTTTTGATTTGGAAGGGTGACGAAGCTACAGCCCCCGCAAGTTCCAACAAAGCCCTATATTTAAATTGGTATAATAAGAGTTCTGTAAGCTGCATTTTCAACCTAAAAAGGGCAAAAGAGAGCTGCTTTCTTAGGCTTTACAAAAAAACATCATTTAAATGTTCAGGGTTGCCATACAGTACTAAAATTTAGCATTATGCAAAACTCAATTTTTGCAAAATTTTTGGACCCACATATCTTCGAAACGGTTCAAGCTAGGGTCTTGAAATTTTAAGAGAAGTTAGATCCTTAGAAATTAGTAGGAGTCGGTTAACAAAAATTTTTTGTCACGTCCCCTGTTTAGAAGCTATAAGGGCTTGAAAATTGAAATTTTGCTATTTTTAAATACCTGTAACTTGAATACCTGTTCAAATTTTTTTTGTTAATATACAAAATTTGAAGGTCCAAAATTATAGTTTAACATATGTTAAAAGATTTTCTTAAATTTAAAAGCGGTTCTTTAAATTGTAGAAGGTGTCTTTCAGTTTTAGCCATTTTTGCTTAAATAGTAAAATTCTAAGTAAAATTCCAAATTTTGGTATAATTCACAATTTAATTCCTTGAACCTTCCCCATATTAGGACTTAAAAATTAGGACTAAAACCGTTATTAGGACTTAAAAATTAAAAAATTTACTTTACTTTAAAATTACAGTTTCAAAATGTTACGGCTTCATTTTCGGGGGGCTGCCATACAACTTCTTTGCACCAGTATGAATTTCTTCAAAACTAACTATACTAGGAGGATTAAAATTACACACGGTTAGTTATATAATGAATATGAAGTTTTAAAATGTTACGGCCCCATTTTCATGCAGTTGCCATACAAAATTTTCAATTGAATAACTATGAATCTAATGAAACTACGCGGTTAAGTAATAGGGTAAGTTACTTGGCAAAGTTGGAAACCACTCGGACCAACATTTATGGTGGGGGAATTTTTTTTTTTTGTTTTTATACCCGTATGTCTAAATATAATAAATTAGCAATTACGTTTGTGACGCAGAGAAGGAGGGGGGGTAGATATAGACTCAAGTGTGTGAATCGGATCAGAATCGAAAAATAAATCGATTTAGCTGTGTATGTCCGTCCGTCTGTCCGCCCGTCATAACGATAACTCAAAAACTAAAGGAGCTAGGATCTTGAAATTTTCGCAAATTTGTTTTTTTTCAATAGCCGTCATCGCTATTTAAATCCAGCCATTTTGGTCCATGAGTTCGGGTAGCTGCCATACAACTTCTTATTTTATATGAGTATTGCTCTGTACCTATTACAGCTGCGAGTCTGAAATTTTTTTAAAAATAGTTTAGTCTAGTGGCCAAAGTTACAGCAAAATTAGGTTGTTCTACTTCTGAGGGTTCAAGTAGCTGCCATACAATTCCTTCTTTTATATGAGCATTACGCTACATCTAATGAAGCTGGGTGTCTGAAATTTTGCCAAAAATAGTTTAGTGTAATGGCCAAAGTTACAACAAAATTTGGTTAGTCTACTGCAGAGGTTCGAGTAGCTGCCATACAACTGCTTCTTTTATGTGAATATTCCACCACACTTAATAAAGAGGTATGTTTGTAATTTTGCCAAAAGTAATTAACCCGATGATATAATGTATGTGTTACGTTCTAACGGGTATCCCAGATTTGACACAGTCTACTCTACTATACTCTTCCTTGTTAGAAAACTAATTTTATCTTTCAGCCATGATAAACAGTTGGACCAGTTACGTAAGTTGTGTGTGATGTGCGAAATAATATGAGAATAATATAACTTATCTGCAGTTTGTTTTTTCAATATAATTCCATTCTTTTGAAGGAACCCAGCAGAGGCACAATTTTTATTTCTGTATGACTATAAAGTCAAAGGATATAATAAATTTGCCATTGCATTTGTGAAGCAGATAAGGAGCGGGGGGGGGGGGGGGTAAATGTAGACTCCAGTGTATGGATCGGATCAGAATCGAAAAATAAATCGATTTAGCTATGTAAGTCCGTCCGCACGATAACTCAAAAACTATAGGAGCTAGGATCTTGAAATTTTCGCAAATTCGTTTTTTTGCAATAGCCGTCATCACTATTTAAATCCAGCCATTTTGGTCCATGGGTTCGGTAACCTGCCATACAACTTCTTTTTTTATATGAGTATTAATGTCTACCTATTACAGCTGTGTATCTGAAATTTTGCAAAAACTAGTTTAGTTTTATGGTCAAAGTTTCTGCAAAATTTGGTTTTTGGAAATTTGGTCTACTGTAGAGGGTGCGAGTAGCTGTCATACAACTCCTTCTTTTATATGAGCATTACACTACACCTAATGAAGCTGGGTGTCTGATATTTTTTCAAAAATAGTTTAGTGTAATGGCCAAAGTTACAGCAAAATTTTGTTGATCTACTGCAGAGGCTTCGAGTAGCTGCCATACAACTGCTTCTTTTATGTGAATATTCCACTACCCTTAATAAAGCTGTATGTTTGAAATTTTGCCAAAAGTGATTAATCGGATGATATAATGTACATGTTACGATCATACGGGTATCCCAGAGTTGACACAGTCTACTCTACTACACTCTTCCTCGTTTTTTCTAATTTATAAATATGCTCTTACCACTTCTGTTTTTCATCATTTACAACTCCAAGGTATTTATATGCAGGAACTCTGTCATTTTTAGTCTTATTTACCAATAGATTGCAATTTATATCGATTTTAGTTTTTATTTTATACACTATATACTTTGTTTTTTCCCAATTTATATATAATTTATTACCTCTTAAACAAGTTACATATATCCCCAAATCAATATTTATAAGAGTTTTAAGTTCTTTACTGGTTCTTGCGTTAAAGATAAGTAAAGTATCTTCAGGAAAGATCTTATAGTCAGCCCGGAAATCCGCATACTGGATATAATGAATATAAAGTAAGTGCAATGTAGGACCAAGTACTGATCGTTGAGGAACACTAATGTTTATATTATTTTCATTACTAAAAACTACATTAATTTTTGTAATAGTTTTTCTATTATTCAAATAGGAGTAAAGTAAGTTATTAGCTGTACCCCTTACAATACAATTTGAGAGAGCAATCGGTCTGTAATTTGATACATCCCATGTTGACCCAGATTTAAAAAAAGGTACAACTATACTTGATTTAAGACACAGAATATATATACAGAATATATGTACCTCCAAGAATCAAGATGAGGTGGTTGTCACCTCCAGGAGAACTATTTTTTAACTGCATGATGATATTATGTATTTCTGTTTCATCTATAGGTTTAAGAAAAATAGAATTTTCAACGAGTCTATTTTTTATTACGTATTTTTCAGCATCAGTAATTTTATCTGCAAGTTTGCTTCCAATTGAACTGAAGTAAGAATTGAAGAAATTTGCAATTCCAAATGTATCACATGTTCCAATTCCGTTACAGTTTATTTATTTAATAGCCTTGCTAGACTCAATTGATTTTTTTAAGATGATATTATTTAGAAATTTCCAAATTTTCCTTTGGTCATCAGCTAGTTGTAGTTTTTCATTAAAATAATTTTTTTTGGCTTTAGTTATTTTATACGTAACCTTGTATTTTTGCATTTTTAAAACTAGATATTAAATTATATTGTAAGCTGCTTTTTAAACTTTTTAAACAAATTATTCCTCTTTTTGATCATATTCAATAATTCTTTTGTCATCCAATGATTGTTGTTTCTAACTCTTCGTAGCGTTTTAATTGTAGAATTCACCTTTGCTTTTTCCAATATTTTAATAAGGTCGTCCACACTATGGCATTTATTTATTTCAAGTAACTTTTTTACATGTTCTTTATATTTCTTAAAATTTGTGTTGTAGATTTCCCATTTAAAAATAGGTTCAATCTTCTTAAAACTTTATTTAATTTGACACTAATAGCTTTTTGATCCAGATTGACTATCAATGATCGTAGCAGACTTTGCAGTCACTCTAGTAGCATATTCATAACTTAGTACGTTCTTTATAGTAACTCTATCTTTATAGTTAGATTCAAACAGATTCAAACATTAGATTCAAACATCAATTTATAAGATCGGGAGAGCTCTGTCTGTCTGTTTAAAAAACAATATTAATATCACCCATCAGAACTATACTTGTATTTATTAAAAATTAAAGCCAGATGTGCTAGTAAATTGATATTGTTTTAACTTAGTTTTTGTAGGAAACTGCAATTTTTAAGGATGTAGAAGTGTTATTTACGATATAATTATAGTATTGAATTGCTCAAATATTTCTAAAACTGTATGTCTAATATTCTGCTTAATAAAAATAGCGGTATCAAGAGGATACATTATTAGAATTAAAAAATGCAGAGAAGCCAGGTGTATTAAAAAATTTTTCTTCTTCTGAATATAACCACGTTTCGCCAATCATAATAATGTCAATATCTATCATCTTTAATAAAAAGTTCGATTTCACTCATATTTTTCCTTAAACTTCTAGCATTAAAATGCACCATATTTATATGATTGTGCTTGATACGTATCATGGTTTACTAATAATATAATTTTGCCAAGACTTCCTAATTTTTTGTAAGTGCTTTCTGTATTTATTATCAACATATCTCCTAAAATAAGCTAAATCTTTAAGTACTTCGCTTTTGGATATTCCGATGCTATCATGATATGCAAAATATAAATTACTATTATAGCTATTTGGCAGCTCTTCTTGATGAATAAGTACTTTTAGACTTGTTTGCGTAATACTATCATTACAAATATCATCTTATTATGAAAATAAGATAAAAATAATCTCACATTGTTGTAAGTTCTGTGTTCTTTTAATCTAGATAAGGCATACGTATTTTCACCACACTCGATCGCTTTTTTTGTTAATCGAACTGGTGGAACCATGGGGTTGATAAAACTTTTCCCGCTATCACCTGTACTTAAACGCTTAGTTTCTTCATCTGTTTTATCCAATTAAGGGTTATTTTGAATGTTAATAGTTTCTCCTTTAACCCAATTTGAGTAATCATTACTTAGAAGCTCTTTTGATCTGATTTTATCTTTGATTGACACGATTTCTTGATCTCTCATACTATGTGAGTTTTATTATCGTTATTAGAAACTTTATCTATTATATTAGTTTGAGAGGTGGCTTAATTTTACAAAAGTGCATTTGTTTTGAAAATACAACTTTGTTTTTTGTTAAAAACATGATTATTGTTATTACTATTATTACCATACTTGTTACTTTTATTACTATTATTATTATTATTATTACTAATACTATTTGTTCGCAGAACATAAGTTTTTAACATTATAAACTTAACATTTATATATATAACAACTTTTATAATATATATTAACTGATTTTAATATTGTTTATTTCATAATTGTTTAACGTACATTTTTGCTTATGATGCACATTTCTTTGTAATATAATTTAATTGAACTTAACTTAATAAAATACCTTTAAAGTCATTGTACTGACCTACATTCATAATTTTAATTGTTTTAAAGTAAGTTAAATATTTGTTGTGTCAGCTAATTTCGTTGCATAATGTATAATTATTATGGAAATAAAAATTGTATTTAAAGACGTAATTTTAAGTAAAATATAATCATTAATAAATTTGAATTCTAAACTTAAATAAGTTTTTGTTTATTTTTTGCGACTCAAACATTGGTCCTTCGAACCAAAACTTCTGGTGTAAATGATCTAACAGCTGCCATCTAGTTAATATATTAGGATTCTCATTAACCACATTTTCCTCAGGAACTGTTAATAATGGTGCTCCTATTAAAAAGTGACCAGGTGTTAAAACTTCCAAGTTTTCTGGATCATTATTTAACGGACATAAAGGACGAGAATTTAAACAAGCTTCAATTTTTACAGTTAAAGAATGTTTTGTATGTCCAATGCATTCTTAACTTCCTTCATTAGTCTTGCTAATAATAAAGCTCCGCTTAATTCTAAACGTGGTAATGAAAGTTGAGATCTCAGCGATCTCAGTTGAGATCTCAGAGGCGGCTCATATTTTTGTGTAAATTCGTTGACTCGTTGATGAGAACGTATTTTTGTTGTATTACTGTCTTGAAGTAAACGCCTTTAGTTGTGACTGTTTGCTTATTAACAGTTACCTAGAAAAAACTTCCTGTAGACACTGGTTCTACAAGATTACCTTTTTTAATATTAATTTATCTATATAGACACTGGTTCTATAGATATAATTGTAAACACTAGTTTTACAATTAAATTTGCATGAAAAAAGCTTAAGACACTTGTTCTAAAGTTTTTTTTTCTTTTTGATTCAAATTCTAAAGACACTTGTTCTATAGAATCCGGTTCGAAGGACCAATGTTTGAATCATTAATAAATTTGAATTCTAAACTTAAATAAGTTTTTGTTTATTTTTTGTGATTCAAACACTATTTTTATTACAATATGCTATCTGCAATAAGCCATATTATTACTATTACTGTATATTACTATTACTATTATTATTATTATTATTATTATTATTACTATTATTTCTATTAATATTATTACTGCTATTATTATTAAATTTGTTATTATTATTACTATTTTTATATTAGTATTATTATTAATATTGTTATAATTATTATATTAGTATTATTAATATTACTATTATTATTATTATTATTATTATTATTATTATTATTATTATTATTATTATTATTATTATTATTAATATCATTATTGCTATTATTATTATTATTATTATTATTATTACTTTTGGTGTTATTATTGTTATTAGTAGTATTATTATTATTATTACTATTATTATTATTATTTTTATTATTATTATTAGTATTATTATGCTTATTTTTATTATTATTAGTATTATTATTATCATTGCTATTGTTATTATTTTCAACACAATCATTTGGTATTTTTCCATCACCTTGTAACATTCTTTAATTGTTAGTAGCCTATTTTTTGTTTTCTTTCCTTTAGTTTTTTTTATATACACTAGGCACAATTTGTCAAATGTTTTATGATTTAGCTTTAAACCAAATTTAAATTTTGACTGGCTATTTTGCAATTGATGCACTCATTAATTTCTTGCTGCTTATCACAATCAGTTTAATTTTCAAATTAAAATGTTCACTTAAATATTTGGTACTTCTGTTTAAAATTTGGATTATTGTAATCCTAAAGTTATTTATCGATATATCTCCAAGACTATTGGTCCTACAGGAAGGGTTATAATTTTCGACCCCGCACGATCTCAAACTTTAAATAAAAGTATGACTTATGAAAATTGGGCTTATAGTTTCGGCGCAATCTCAAAATAAAAAATCAGGTTTACGAAATTATATATACAGATTATTGAAACTGGATTTCGCATTCAACACAAGAATCAATAGAATGGTATGAGAATAGATTAACTATTTTAATTAATTTTGAAGATATGCTTTTAAATCCCAGAAGCTACTACAACCACAACTTTAATGCTTCCTAAATCTTAGGGCACAAATTAAATAGGTTTGATTTTACCCATTTCTAACCCCCGACTTTCTATCACATTAGTAACTCACAGTATAAATTTTAGCAAGGTAACATTATTTTGAATTATCGTGTTTACGGCAGGACGAGCGAACAAACCTCGTTAAATCGACTAAGGAGGCTAAGTTGATCAAGGTTATATATACTTACCCATTTCCAGCTTACTTCCTTTTAGAGGTTAAAAATAACATTTTAAAGTAAATATAGTTCTTTACAACTATATGGTGAAAAAACAACATAGTCGCCTTTCTCACCAAGTACCAACTAGTCGGTTCAAATACACATCTTTCCAGTTCCAGTACATTAATTATTACTCTTCCACTTAGTTGGCCAGGCTTTCAATTAAATTATAGTTTAATTTGTAGTTAAAAGATTTTCTTTCTAAATTTATATTCAATAGGATTTTACTTTCTTTTTTATCATCCTTTGTTTTTGTTTTCACAACAATATATGTTTTTAACATGTTAAAAAATTATTTTAAAATTAATAATATTAAGTTTATTTAGAATTAAGTTTAAAAATTTTTACTTTTCTTATGTTTAAATTTTTTTTCCATTTTTTTAGAAATATTTTAAAAGTGGAAATGTTAATGCACTCATGCATACCAAAAATTAATTAATTTTCAAAAATATTGTTTAATTCATATAAGAGTCAGTAGCTGTCTGATTCGACAATGAAAAAAAAATAGATTTAATATAATAAAAGAATGATTAAATATATTGTCACGAACAAATGCAAAGATTTTGAGGTTCAAATAATACCATAATTTAATGTTTGCAAGAGTGGGTATGATATTTTTAAGAAGATTAAAATATTTTATTTGTATTTCTTTAAATGCTTTATTATCATAAAATATAACAAAAACTACATACATATTTATTTAAACAGAAAAAAAAATATTTTTATTTTATTCATTTACTTTTGTAAAAGAGTACTTTTTTTACATATTTACGAAGAAAGGGCAAATCTGATGGACAAACTTGACGTAAGTGGTAATTTGGTAAAAAAAACTTTAAATAAGTCATGAACTTGAGAACATAATGAACCCTTGTCACTCCAACAATTTTATTTTCCTATTTGTATTCTTGTAGAGCTATTTATTAAAAAAAGTCATTTCGTCCATCTTCTATTTTAAATTAACGAAATGAACATTGTTTGTAAGCTAAAAGAGATTCAGAAAAAAAGGACAGAAATAAAAAAATGTTTTTATTAAAGTGGTAAAAACAGTCTTGATATCTTCAATATTATATAGAAAGAATTTATTTTGACAAAGGTTTACTTCTCTTGTCCAGAAAGACATATTAAATTTTAATTAATTTTTGTAAAATTTAATTGACCAGGTATAATATTTCAGATAATCTTTCAACGCAATACAATTGGGTATTTGAGATTCCACAGATCTAAAAATTGCTCAAATTCTAACGCTTTCTACCACATCTTAATTTGAACAATACATAAAAATGTATTCTATTCACTGAATTGTTATACCCTACACCTAGGTATAAAAATATAAATAGGTAAAGGGGTATATTAACTTTGGAATGGTTTTTCTAACCACTGAAAAAATGTAAACTCTACTAAGGTAAATTATATATTTTTTTGATCAGCGTCACCTCCTGAATCGATTTCGCGATGTCCGTCTGCCCGATTGTAAGTGCAATAACCCAAAAACTAATCATGATATTTTGATGAAACTTGTAGGTTTCTAGTAATGAAAACGTCAAATTTGGTATCAGAGCGTTCAGTTTTGTTTTCATTATGTTATTAGCTTTGAGGACTATTTAATTATCTTCAAATATTATGGTCCTTCGTAAGGATGCAATTAATTGTTGCAGAAAATTTATTATTATCTATATATATGATTTCGTAAGCCCGATTTTTTTATTTTGAGATAGAGCCAAAACTATTAGTCCGATTTTAATAAATCATACTTTGATTTAATGGTTGAGCTGGAGCGGGGTCGGGAGAGTTACAATCATATCAATAATACCTATTGTTTTGGAGATATATCGATATATAACTTTAAGATTACCATCATCCAAATTTTAAATAGAAATACAAAATATTTTAATGAAGTTTTAATTTGAAAAATAAATCATACAACTGTAAATCATTTTTTATTTACAACTATCTAATATCCGGGCTCGTCGCTGCGCTTCTCAATGCAGGTCTAATTTAAGTTGATTTTATTGAAAAACGTTAACACATAAATTACACATGTTAAAAATGTTAATTTATGAATGTATCGTAAGTCAATCGGTCAAACTGTTTCTTTTAATTTAGAGTAAAGTAACGAAAAAGTCTATTTAAAGCTATTGGGCCGCAATGGCTTCATAGAATTCGACGAAAAATATGCGACTTTAATTTAGCCAAAGCTTCTTAAGATTTGATTTCGCAAAGTGTTTCATAAAATTGGACATAATTTGATTCCAATTTTTTTTAACTTGCAGTCAGGACGTTAAAAGAAGAAGGAAGTATATTCGAAGTCAATAGTTCAAAACGTTTCTAATTAAAATTAAAGTAACGAAAAAATTTATAAAAACCTGTTGGGCCGCAATTGGTTAACGGAACTCAACAAAAAATTATTTGAGGCTTTCATTTCAGCCAAAGCACAGACAAACAGACAAACACACTATCTTCAAAATAAATATAATTCCTAAGTCCAATCGCAATATCTTCATAAAGATTCAAGGCTGTTCTGTGCTATTTTTAATATACCTCCCGCACACTGAACAATATAAACAAATTTATAAAGGTCTGAAAATTTATATTTAGGCATATAAGTTTTTCCAATATATTGCTAAGAATGAAGATATTCGTATTATCATATTGTTACCACAATTTTTATAATTATAATGGAGTAAAGATATAGGCATTAATTAAATTAAATTATATAAATACTATGAATTTATTATAAATTCATAAATATCTAGATAAGTAAAACTTTTTAGAAATTTTGAAATTAATTTCTTTAATTATATGTTACGATAGAACTTATAAAAACTTCAGTGGTTTTAAAATGGTTTGTGAATTTTTAATTTAATTTGAATAAAATTCCGTTGCGCAAACTCACTGTTTCCTTACTTGTTTCTATTCAAATATTGTCTACGTTTGTATTATTCTAGTTTACAGTATTATATTAATCAAATGTAAACACAGTTTTATATAATAAATCAAGTAAAGAAACAGGAATTCGGTGCAACCGACTTAAAAATACTTTACACATATTTGGTTCAAATTTAATGAAAAGTCCGTAACGTTGACTGTATGCTACTTTGATCCATACGTCATTTTGGAATTTTTAACATAAGAATATTCTTTAGGTTTTTTGACACGCTCTTTCTTTCTATGCAACCCGTTTTCCTTAATATATAATACTTCTGAAATATACTGAAGTTACTTTGATCCACAACCTCTGTTTTTTAAATATTTTATGTATTATTGGTCCATATCTAAATTTTGGACTTAAAATGAAAATTTTAAATGATTTTTAAAATTATTCAGTTCCTGCCGGAAAATTAGGTTACAATAGAGTTCCGTTTTTAAGAATTAAAATACGAAAATGAAGAACCTTTTGGAATTAAGTATAAAATATTCTTCTATATTTACACCCTCCGGGGCTACAGAAAAAAGTTTTTTTACTAAATTTTTTTTTTTGGAATACCTATCCGTGGTTAAAATTTCTTAATTCTATTTCAAACGCTGTAAAAGTTTTGTAAGCATACGGACGGACGGACAGACAGAGTGAAGCTATATAGGCACATTAACAAAATTTTTTGAAAATGTGCTAAAAAGAGGAACCCTTCAAAAAGTACCGGGACAGTGGTTTGAAGGCTCACAGGGTCAACTATATAGAGGTTCGGAACAGATGCAAGGGAGTTATCAACAAGCAAAAATTCTTGTTCAACCAAAAGTTGAAACGAAAGCTAATCCACATGCCTAAGAATAGCAAATCCTTTTTGACATTTGCAAAAAACTTAACAGAAGACAATAGCAAGTGTTCTTTTCCTCCACTTGTTGAAATAAACAACCACAAATTGTGTCAGATTCGAAAGGAAAAGCAAATTTGTTTAACAAACGGTTCGATTCTAACTCGACACTGCGCCAGCCAACTCAAAGACAGCCATCTGTTCCAGAAGTTGGCTGCTCCTTTGGTAGAATAAAATTTAGGACGCGAGAAATATATTTTTTATAAAAAAAGGTTTTATTATATTTAATTATAAAAATAAAACAAAAAAATTTTATATATTAATTAGTTTTAATTATATTACGTTTGAACAGTTATAACCAACTAACTTAATTTATATTACGGTTTTTTGTAATTACTTAAACTAAACTTAAAAAAACTAAGACTAAGCATTTCTTATTAATTAAGTTTCTAATATAAAATTATCTATTTAAACAACATTGAACTTGAAGAGTTCAAGGTTTTTGTCATTTAAAAAACAAAAATAATGCAAATTCAGAATTTTTACATATATTTAACGATTTTTATATATGAATGTAAATTTTTAATTTTAAGTTAAATTTTGAAATAAGAAAAAATAAAAATCAAAATCAAAATATACTTTTTTTTGTTGCTATTGTTTTAGCTTCTATAACAACTTCAGGTGTAGAACTTGAAGTTGACTCAGTTAACGTTATATTAGGAAGTTCATACATAACTCCTCCTCCGTTAGAGTTGAAATTCTCCGGAATTTCTTTATTTACAATTTTTATTTTGGTTCCTTTGTTCTTTAAATATAATATTATAAAAGTAATACTTATTACTAATACTACAATAATAGAAATATTTATCCCATATGAAACGGCTTTATGATATTTTAATTCGTTTATTTCTTTAATATTTTCAAAGTTTTTTAAAACAATATCGTCAAAATTAATTGGTTTTACATAGGTATAATTAAAATTATTACTAGGGTAAAAATATTTATCTTGAATAATTTGCTTTTGGTTATAAAATATTTCATTCTCTATTTTAATTTCACAATTATAAAAATTAATAAAATAGTTTTTGTTCAGTGTTAAATTTCTATCGTCACAATTTTGTATTAATACGGTTTTTCTAGCATTTTTAATTAATAAAGTTTCGTCATCTAATATTTCAATTTTAGTTTTGTTATTATATCTAAATTTACATTTATTATTCAAAATACAGTTTTTACTAGATTTTAAATCTTTTAACATAACATCATCTTGATAAGTTAAAATTTTATTTTCAATTTCTACAATATATTCATTGTTTTTGTCAATTTCTATATATTCTTTATTAGGCAAAGGAGTAATAAGTTTTAAATCAGTTTGAATATAATTTAGTGGAATTTTAATTGCAGTTACTAATAATTCATCTTTATAATTCATAATTCCTATTTTACTTAATTTTAATTTATAAAAATCAATTTGATATAATTCTATTTCCTCTGCAGTTAATATGCTAGGATGTATTAAATTATATTTAGCTGATGCAATATTTTCTTGAATTTGATTTATCTTATTTTCTAAAAATCTTAATTTTATTATTTGATCTAAGTATAATGAATATCCTATAATTTGTTTATTGTTTTCTTTTATTTCATTAAAGACTTCTGTCTTTTTAATTCTGTCTTGTTCTATTGTCTGTTTAAGAATGTTTATAGTTTCGTTAAAATGTGAATTTATTAAAATTTGTTGATTTAGTGTAGTAATAGCGTTGTGATCGTTTTCTTCAATAGTTTTTAAATGCTCTAATATTTCTTTTCGATCTTCTTCGTCCAATGTGCCGAATAACCATTTTTCAGCACTGCCTATGAAATTAATTAGACCTCTCCTTTTTCTAGTTTTAGTTGGCATTATAGATCTGATTTTTGCTCTAATTATTTTAATTTCCGCTTTTAATAAATTTTTGTTATGCATTTCTTGTTCTTGTATAGTTTTTTCTATTTGTGTAAGCATATTATCTATTTCTCTTGGATTTATAATATGTAAAATTGTACTAGTTTTATTTACTATTTCTACCTGTTGAAGTTTTATTTGAATATAACCGGCTTCTTCGTGAATTGGATTGACTTGAAGAAATCCTACAGTCAGTTGTGTTGGTAAGATTATTAACAGCAATATTATTATGTTGAAAACCTAAAAGTTTTAAAGGTCTTTTAATATTTGAATAATGTACATTTAATAAAGGTTTATGTTTGTAATATGGTTCGTCCTTATGTCTAAGTCTCTTATAATTTCTAATAGCTCCTACTGATCTATTTTCTATATAGTGTTCTCTATTAAAGTTTCTTTTATTTATAGTTTTAGTTTTCATTTTATCTATATTTATTTGCAATTTACTAACATCTACATTTTCTTTAGCTTCTCTAGGTGTGTATTTTATTGTTGAATGATAGCGATCGTTATAGTTTCCTATAGCCATCTGTATCTTCATCTCAACTGAAAGTTCCCTATCCTCAATTCCTGTTATTTTTTCTAAGAGGGTTGAGTGTAGTCTCTCTATATCAGCATTTCCAGTGTAATTATTTGCTTTTGTTAGATGAATTTCAACATTTTCACTATTTAAATACTCAATTAGTTGTTCAGCTCTAAATTCATTGTCCATAATTATTTTTTTTGGTTTTGCAAATTTTGCAAAATGTTCCATTATAATTGTTTTCTTTGCTCTCCAATTGCGATCTGTTATACCATATGCTGAGGCAAATTTTGTTAATTTATCAATTACTGTAACAAACGATTGTTTTTTAAAATGAAATATGTCCAAATGTATAATTTCGTTTTTTCCTTTAGGTGTTTCTGTAAATGCAAATTTAGGTTTTAATGGTTTTCGATCATACTTAATTTGTTGACATTTTTCACAATTATTGATAATTAAATGAATATGATCTTTTAACTTCGGAAAATAAATTTTGTCTTTTAAATTGTGGTAACATTCATTTATTCCACTATGCATAGACTCTTTAGTGTGGTAAAGAGGTAGTTGTTTATGTAATTCTTCTTCAGTTTTTATTTCTTTAGCTCTTTTTGTACTTCGTATAAATTTTATTTTTGAATCAAATGAAAACATCGATATTAAAATTAGTTGTATTTTATGATAGTCAGTATCAGATACTTCCGAATAAATGCTCGTATATCCTTTCTTGATATAACGTTTTAAAATGTCTTTAATTAAATTTTCATTTTCTAACGGATTTATTTCAATAATTTTTCTATTGTGAAGTGTTATATTCTCTTCAGGACTGTAAGTGAGTATGATTTGTGTTTTATATTTGTTTACTATATCCTCTTTTATTCCTATGTTTTATTCTTTTATTCCTCTAATTGATTTTCATCTGCAGAATGTACTGTATCATTAGATAATTCTAAATTGGATGCTACATCATTTTCTTCATTAATTTTCTTTGTATTTTCTAATCTGCTTAAATAATCAGCTACCTTATTTTCTTTACCCTGCAAATATTCAATCTCATAATTATATTCTTGAAGTTTTAGCAACCATCTTTGGTGTCTTTGTGAAAATTCCTTTCCTTTGTATTTGTTGTTTAAATATTTAATTGGCACATGATCTGTTATGATTTTAAACTTATTACCATATAGATAAGGTCTGAAATAATTTACTGCATACATAATTGCCAAAAACTCTTTATCTGTAGTACAATAATTTTTTTCATGGTTGTTTAGCGTTCTCGAAACATAACAAATTGGATGACCTTGTTGAGACAACACTGCACCTATAGCATGATCACTTGCATCTGTAGTTACAACAAACGGTTTATCGTATTCTGGAAATTTTAAAATTGGATGTGAAGTTATCAAGCTCTTTAAGTTTTCAAATGCTGCTATATACTGTGGGTCATTTATATTAATTTTGTTATCTTTTTTTAAATATTTAATCATAGGATATGCAACCTTAGAATAATCTTTGATGAATTTTCTATAAAATCCAGTTGCTCCTAAGAAACCTTTTAATTGTTTTTCAGTTTTTGGAATTTGTAACTCTTGAATATTTTTTGTTTTTTCAGGGTTAGGTTTTATCCCATCCTTTGTCAAAATATGTCCTAGAAATTCTGTATTTCTTTTAAGAAAACTACATTTATCTACTTGAATTTTCAAATTGTGTTCCTGTAATCTTTTAAATATTTTTGTTAATGAATTTTCGTGTTCTTCTAATGTTGTCGAAAAAATTAATATATCATCAAGATATACGACGCAAATTTGATTGATATATTCTCGAAGAATTTCGTTCATCAATCTTTGAAACGTTGCCGGTGCGTTCTTCAATCCAAATGGCATACGTACATATTCATATAGACCTGCTGGAGTAACAAAAGCAGTTTTTTCAATATCTTTTTCAGCTACTAATATCTGATGGTAAGCTTTGGCTAAATCTAACGTGCTGAAATATTGGGCTTTTCCCAATTTGTCCAGAATGCTATCCATATTAGGTAAAGGGTATTTATCGTCGATTGTGACCTGATTTAATCTTCTATAATCCACAACTATTCTAAATTTTTGTACTCCAGAATTATCTTTTCTTTTGGGTACTACTATAATCGGAGAACTATATCGACTTTTACTTTTTCTAATTATACCCTGTTCTTCCATTTCTTCCATTTTAATAATTATAGATATTTCTGATCATAACTTAATAATATTGGAATTAGATATAGGTAATTTTGTAAACAAAACAATAACTAAATATAAAAGAAACATGATAAATGTCAAAAAATTTAAAACTCAGCTGGTGAACTGTAATATCGATTATATGTCAAGTGCTGACGTTCTTACAAATTCATTGATAGAAAAATTAAAGCTATGTTTACAAAACAGTTCGTGTGAAAAAAGATCAAAAAAAATTGTTAAATTTCGGAAACCGTGGATAGATGATGAATGTGCGGAATTAATAAAAATAAAAAATTTTTGGCATAGAAAACATATACAAAATTTAGATGAAGAATATTTTAAAAATAAATATCATTTTTGGCTAAACAAATTAACATATATAAAGAAAATGAAAAAACGAGAATATGACAAAGTCAAATTTGAAAAAGTTGGAAATGATTCGCGAAAAACATGGAGTCTCATTAAAAATATTATTACTGATGGTAGTAATAATGATAATAATGACTTTTTCGATACGGGACACAATTCGCCAGATGATAAACATACAAAAATTAACAACTTTAATACTCTGTATTGTAACATAGGAGCAAATATGGCTAAGAAGTTCAACACGATATACAAGCCAAATGTAAGAACTACATCAAGATTCATATTAAGAAACATTGACGAGAAAACAGCGGGGAAAGTTATTGATAATTTAAAATTAACTAAAACAACTGATGCTCATGGCATAAGTACATATTTAATAAAGAACTGTAAAACGGAACTTCTGAAACCAATAACAGCGTTAATAAATGCCTCGATTAATCAAAGTGCGTTTCCTGATGCACTAAAAACCAACAAGGTCATTCCGATTTATAAAAGAAGTGGTGATGAAACAAATATAAACAATTATAGACCAATTTCGATTTCGTCTGTCGTTAGCAAAATTCTGGAAACATTTGTCCACAACGAACTGTCAGAATACCTAACAGCAAACAACCTGATAAGTAAAATACAATACGGCTTTCAGAAAAAATCCAATACTAAAGCAGCTCTATTTGATGTAATAAATAATGTCCAAAATAACATAATTTCAGGCAGGAAAGTGGCCATAGTGTTCTTAGATCTTGCTAAAGCCTTTGATTCGGTCGATAGAACTATAATGCTAAGAATTTTGTTTGAATGTGGCGTTATGGGGAAAGAATACCAATGGTTTGAAAGCTACTTCAGTAACAGAAAACAATATTCGGGGTATGATGGAATTAGAAGTACTGCAAGCAACTTTGAGTATGGAGTAATACAAGGTAGTTCGTTGGGACCTGTGCTATTTTCTTGCTACACATCAAGCTTTTCAAATCTAAAATTAGGGGGTAGTCCCGTAATGTTTGCAGATGACATAGCAATAGTATATGCTGGAAAAGATATAGCATCACTTGAAAGCACCATAAACGAAGATATGGGCAAAATATACTCATGGATGTCTCTTCATAAATTAACAGTTAATGTACAAAAAACAAAATTTATTATAATAAAGAGTAAAAATGCATTAATAAACATCAAATACAACAATGCTGAAATCGAACAAGTGAAAAATTACAAATATCTAGGAGTTTGTTTAGACGAAGAACTTACATGGAACACCCATATTACAGAACTTGCATCCAAAACAAGTAGAATTGCGAGTATTTTCAAAAAACTAAGTAAGCGCCTACCGGATAAAACAAAAATATCCACTTACTATTCGCTATTCCACAGCATCATAACCTACGGTATTGAAGCTTGGGGTAGTACTTTTAAAAAAAATTTAAATCTGCTCCAAAAAATCCAAAATAAAGCATTAAAAAACTTATTCTTATATGATAAGAGAGCATCTACATCTAGGATACATAGAGTCCTAAACATTTTAAAATTAAATGATTATAAAAATCTTTGCTGTACTATGCATGTTAGAAATATACTACATAATGACATAAAGTCCAGCATACAAATAGCAATAAATAGCAATTTTCACCAATATAGTACTCGATCAGCGCATCACCTTCGTCCAACACAAGGTATAGGACTATATGGAATTGAACAAAATATCAACATAGGTATCAAATTGTACAACGATCTACCGCCAGAAGTCAAAGTTTCAACAGCTCAAAAATTTAAAATCACTTTAAAGAAACTACTCTTAGATCAGTATAATAATTAAATGCATTCTCAGAATCCTTTCTTTATTTTAATATTTTAAACTTTAATAATTAAACATTCAAAAAACCTAAATTTATCGTATTTAATTTGAATTACAATTTGTAAATATTATTTAATTTGATTTACACGTTTTATACTTTGTATATATTGTTAATTTTCTTGAATTTCTTATTGCATCTATTACACTTTAGCGTTAATTTATATATATATGTTTTAATATACTCTGTACGAGCCTAGTGCTCTTTTAGAGAAATGAATTAATAAAATAAATAAATAAAATTTGACGTCTCACTTCAGTTTCATGTTTAGGTGGATATCGATAAAGTTTTGAATTAATTTGTTCGCTTGTTGTTGTTTTAATTTCATGTACCACTGTATTTGTATTGGTCAAAATATCACATTCTTTATATAATAGCTTATTGAATTTTGAAACTAATTTTTCAATTATATGTTTTTCTTTTTCATTTAAATGATCCAATTGTAGAGTTTGAACTTCACTTACTTCTAATACATTAACTTCTTCTTGAATAGTTTTAGTTAAGAATGGAAGACTCACTCCATTGGTCATATTAATTTGTTGATTTTCTACGTTGATATCTTTCACATTTTTTTTTATCCAATCCATACCTAATAATAAGTCATATGGCTTGTTTAATTTCATTGCAATCCATTTCATTCTTGCATTTTCAGGATATTTAAATTCTGCTGGAGATAAGGTAGCAACTGTTCTATTAGGTTTGCTTACCTCTCCTTGAATTGTATTGATAGATATTGAAGTTGAATTTATTACAGTAAACTTAGAACTACAAACTTTATTTTCATTTAAAATGCTTATTGTTGAGCCTGTATCTAACAAGGCTGAATATTTTTTTTCTTGAATTGTTAAAATTGTAAAAATTTTATTTGGGTCCGAGGCTAATTTATAAAAAAAGTTTCTTCAATTGTATTAGTTTCATTTTTTTTACTTAAATTATCAACATCCATTGATCGAGTTTGTCTACTTGGATCAACTTCCATTGGTCTGGTCTGTCTACTTTCTTGTCTGTCATTGTATCTATTATAATTTCGGTTAAACTGAGAAGGCCTATCTCTATTTTGATAAAAATTATCGTTTGCTCGAAATTGGAAATTATTATTATTATTTTTAAAATTCGAATTTGAATTGTTATTAACACTGTTGTTGTTAAACATATTTCTACTTTCATAATTTTTATTACTAAAAAAATTTTTTTTATTATTATAATTGTAATTATTTTTATTATCATTCCTAAAAGAATTTTTACTATCACTATTTTTATTAAAATTTTTGTGAGATAAATTAAGATTACCCTCGTCTAAACCTATAAAACTCCTTACTGTATTTCTAATTTCAGTCAAATTATTTTTCGATATTATTGCATAAGCTAACGATCCTGAAGAAAGTTCTTTAATTTTCTGAACTAACATTCCACTAAATATATCAATTACTGTTTGGCTATCTTCAACAAAAGCCGCATATTCTGTTATATCTTCTATCACTAATCTTAACTTATTATCTAAATCTTTAATGCTACTTACTTTTAGTGCTCCAATTTCTCTTGTGATTGCCATTTGGTCTTTTGATGCTCTATAATGTTGTTTTAATTTTATTTTGCAATCATCCTAATTTGCTGGAGGGCTGACATTAAGTAAATTTTTTGCACTTCCCTGAATTTTGATGTTGTAAATAATGTTGAAATAAATAAAACTATTTATTTATATATTATATTATATTTTTTTTTTGTTTTTGTTTTTTTTTTTTTTATTGTGTTCGTTTCTACAAAAACCACTAAATTTTGCTTTGGCTTACTTTGTTGCCCACTTTAAAAAAATGTTTTTGTAATATTATTTTAAATAATGCTAATTAAATTCGTTTCACTAGATCTCTTTTCTTTTGATAGAGATCCTACCGACTGCGCCAAATATATTTTTTATAAAAAAAGGTTTTATTATATTTAATTATAAAAATAAAACAAAAAAATTTTATATATTAATTAGTTTTAATTATATTACGTTTGAACAGTTATAACCAACTAACTTAATTTATATTACGGTTTTTTGTAATTACTTAAACTAAACTTAAAAAAACTAAGACTAAGCATTTCTTATTAATTAAGTTTCTAATATAAAATTATTCATTTAAACAACATTGAACTTGAAGAGTTCAAGGTTTTTGTCATTTAAAAAACAAAAATAATGCAAATTCAGCATTTTTACATATATTTAACGATTTTTATATATGAATGTAAATTTTTAATTTTAAGTTAAATTTTGAAATAAGAAAAAATAAAAATGAAAATCAAAATATACTTTTTTTTGTTGCTATTGTTTTAGCTTCTATAACAACTTCAGGTGTAGAACTTGAAGTTGACTCAGTTAACGTTATATTAGGAAGTTCATACATAACTCGAGCGGTGATGAAAATCTTGAAAAATCTTGATACAAAAAAATCACCTGGTCCCGACGGTATTACAAACACCATCCTTAAAAACACATATATCTCAATTTCAAAACCTCTGCACAACCTTTTCCATCTTTCCTTTTCTTCGGGTATTCATCCTACCCAATGAAAGGTTGCACATGTTTTCCCAATTCCTTAAAAATGCGATAAAAGCGATCCCTTTAACTACCGACTTATTGCTATTATTTCGGATTCCTTCGGTTTGAAAAAAGGTTTTAAAATTCATTGTATTTAAGCATAATATGTATGAAATTTAACTTTTTGATTTTTAGATTTTAATAGAGAAAAAAATAAAACTTCAATTTGACATTGAAATCTATTTTTAAAGAACAAAAAATGTAAAGTAGATTAAAAACTAAGATTAAAAAAAAATTTAGAGATTGAAAATCTTATATTATTTTAATTTAAGCATTTTATTATTATGGTTCTTTATTTTTGTTATTATTTGTATTTTATGGAATAAGCACTATACAAAAATTAAGAGATTAAAAAAAAAAGTTATAAAACTTTGAAAAACGTCAATAGGTACGTACCCAAACGGGTTAATATATCACGACCAAATTATCTAATTTGGCTTTGGCATTATTTTAGGGGAGTAAATAAGTTAATATTTGGGCTTGCGGAATAAAGGTTAACTTTCGGTAACACCTTCGTAAATTTCATTGAATCTTTGTGGCAAAAAAAGTAAACAGGTCAAAACTAAATTAAGATGTTGTTTCACTTCGTCTTCAACAATCGTTGAAACAACACCGCTTTCGGTTTAATAAGAATTTATTTTAAATTTAATCTATTAATTAGAATTTAATACTAAACTTAATTTTTGTTTTTTTTTTCATTTAATTTAAAATTATAAAATAAAATTTGATATATTCTTTTTTCTTTAAATTTGTGGTGTTTTTATACCCTACACCTATAGAATAGGTAAAGGGGTATATTAACTTTGGTATGGTGTTTGTAACCACCTAAAGGAAGCGAGCTAGATATGGAAAAGTATATATATATGGTGATCAGCGTGACCGCCTGAGTCGATATAGCCATGTCCATTGGTTCGGAACCTAGAACTTTTTGATCGAATTTAGGCCAAACGAGCATAATTCCGAAACCAATGAAGATACAACCTCCAAATTTAGTATCAGGATGTCCCTTCCTATTTCCTAAGTGTCTTGTGAATTTGGGTACCATTGGAGTAGTGGGTCGGGGACCAGCCACACATTTCCGAAGACCTTAAAGCATATCTTTATACCCTACACCTATAGAATAGGTAAAGGAGTATATTAACTTTGGTATGGTGTTTGTAACCACCTAAAGGAAGCGAGCTAGATATGGAAAAGTATATATATTTGTGATCAGCGTGACCGCCTTAGTCGATATAGCCATGCCCGTCCGTCCGTCCGCCCGTAGGCATGATAACTCAAAAAATAATGGAGCTATCTTGATGAAATTTTAACTGTAGGTTACTAGGACTGAAAGTACGGCGGCGATTGCATTTGGGCGAAATCGGCCCATGCGTTCGGATTCTGGACCTTTTAATCGATCGAAGGGCTAACAAACATATATAAAAAATCACGATAACTCAACAACTAATGACGCTATCTTCATCAAATTTGTGCTGTAGGTTACTAGTAATGAAACTATTTTGGATATTGCGTAAGGTCGGGATTGGACCATGGGTTCGGAACCTAGAACTTTTTGATCGAATTAAGGCCAAACGAGCATAATTCCGAAACCAATCAAGATAGAACCTCTAAATTTAGTATCAGGACGCCCCTTCCTATTTCCAAAGTGTCTTGGGGATTCGGGCCCCATCAGAGTAGTGGGTCGGGGACCAGCCACACATTTCCGAAGACCATAAAGAATATCTTTAAAATTAATAAAGATAACAACTTGAAAAAATGTATAAGCTTCCAATTTGTCACAAGAGTGTTCTTTACTATCTCTTGCGTGTTCCCTTAATTTGGGATCAATTGGAGTGGTGGTTCAGTACCCCTCTCAGACCTCCCAAGTTTTAAAGGCTTATAATCGAAATTACTAAAAATAGTTACTTAAAATTAAGATAGACCGTTCAAATTGTGCACAAGGGTTAACTAGTACTATAAGTACAGCGCGGACTGTATAAGGGCGAAATCATCCCAAGGGTTCGGATTCTGGACCTTTTAATCGATCGAAGGGCTAACGAACAAATATAAAAAATCACGATAACTCAACAACTAATGACCCTATCTTCATGAAATTTGTGCTGTAGGTTATTGGTAATGAAACTACGGCGGTGATTACGTACGGTGAGGATTGGACAATGGGTTCGGAACTTAGAAATTTTTGATTGAATTTAGGCCAAACTAGCATAATTCCGAAACCAATGAAGATAGAACCTCCAAATTTGGTATCAGGGTGTCCCTTCCTATTTCGTAAGTGTCTTGGAAATTTGGGCCCCATTGGAGTAGTGGGTCGGGGACCAGCCACTCAGTTCCGAAGACCTTAAAGCATATTTTCGAAATGAATAAAGATAGTAACTTGAAACAAATGTAGAAGCTTCAAATTTGGCCCAGGGTGTTCTTTACTATTTCTAGCGTGCCCCCCTAATTTGGGATCAAGAGGAGTGGTGGTTCAGTACATCTCTTAGACCCCCCAATATGTAAAAGCTTATCATCGAAATTAATAAAACTAGTAACTTAAAATTAAGATAGAACATTCTAATTGTGTACAAGGGTTAACTACTATTGAAAGTATGACGGGACTGCATATGGGCGAAATCGTACCATGGTTTCGGGTTCTGGAACCCTTGACAAGTTCAAGGACTAACAAATATATATCTTAAAAACACCATAACTCAAAATATAATGCCGGTATTTTTATGCAATTTAAACTCTAGGTTACTAGTAATGAAAGTACCATGCGAATTGGTTGTGGTCGAGTTTAATTTCGAAGCCAAAGAATATATTTCCTATGTTCTACGTGTCTCCGAAATTTAGACTTAATTGTAGTGGTTCAGCTATGTTCAAACGTACTTGCTGCATTTATGTAAAATTTATTTTTATATTTAAATGAGTTATATGAAAAGGTCTAAATTTGTAATTGTATATTTTGCGTTTATAAGCTTTTCTATTAGGTATATAAACTAACCATTTAAAATAATTGAAATTTTTAAAAATTTGGATTATTAAATATATTATGCTTTGATTATCTTTTTATCACAAAATTTAATAATTAGAATTTTTTTCATTTTGTAATTGAATTGGAATAAATATATTTTCATTTATTTCAAGTTTTTTTGTTTTTTAATATTTTTAAATAGATAAATTAGTAATAATTTGTTATATTTTTTAATAGATAGTGTAATTAGAAAATGTTTTTAGTATTATAAAGTTAATTTGGTTAGCTATGTCTTACGATCAAATTAATAACAGCTCTTAGGGTGTTAAAATGACTTATGGATATGTCCTTAAATTTGAACCAAATTGGTGTAGGGTATTTCTAAATCGGTTGCACCGACTGACTGTTTCTTTACTTGTTTTATTCTATTTTACTTCAATTTTTGTTTTGAATCACATTGCGCACTTTCAATGGCGGATATACTTAGATAAGGATCACTTTTAATTTTAATTTTAATTTATGCTTAAAATTTTAACGTAGATAATTAAATTTTTTCACTACTTATTTTACACTTTTTCTTCAACTAAACTTAACTTAATTTAATTTTAGAATTCTTTTTTTTAATTCTTTATTAAATATTCAATATCACGCGCCGGAGTTTTTTGTTTACATAAATTTGTTTTGTTAAAATAATTTTTTTTTTGGAAATAATCATTCTTTTAGTTTTCTTCTAGTGGTAAACCAAACAGTATATCCATCTCTCTGCTTCCCATGGATAGATGTTAATGTCTCAAAAAACTCTCACTACTCTCAGAATACCATCAAAACAACACCGTAATTTAATTAATAAACTCTGATGGTATTTATTCAATTACATTAATAATATTTTTTTTTTTTAAATATAATTTTTTGCACTGCTACAGTTACAAATGTTTTTATACTCTACACCTATAGAATAGGTAAAAGGGAATATTAACTTTGGTATGGTGTTTGTAACCACCTAAAAGAAGCGAGCTAGATATGGAAAAGTATATATATTTGTGATCAGCGTGACCTCCTGAGTCGATATAGCCATGTCCGTCCGTCTGTCCGTAGGCACGATAACTCAAAAAATAATGGAGCTATCTTGATGAAATTTTAACTGGAGGTTACTAGGACTGAACGTACGGCGGGGATTGCATATGGGCGAAATCGGCCCATTGGTTCGGATTCTGGACCTTTTAATCGATCGAAGGGCTAACGATCATATATAAAAAATCACAATAACTCAACAACTAATGACGTTTTCTTCATAAAATTTGTGCTGTAGGTTACTTGTAATGAAACTACTTCGGGGATTGCGTAAGTTCGGGATTGGACTATTGGTTCGGAACCTAGAACTTTTTGATCGAATTTAGACCAAACGAGCATAATTCCGAAACCAATGAAGATAGAACCTCCAAATTTTGTATAAGGGTGTCCCTTCCTATTTCCTTAATGTCTTTGAAATTTGGGCCCCATTGGAGTAGTGGGTCGGGGACCAGCCATACATTTCCGAAGACCTTAAAGCATATCTTTAAAATTAATAAAGATAACAACTTAAAAAAATGTAGAAGCTTCAAATTTGGCACAAGGGTGTTCTTTACTATCCCTTTCGTGTCCCCCTAATTTGGGACCAATTGGAGTGGTGGTTTAGTATCCCTCTTAGACCTCTTAAGTTTTAGAAGCTTATAATCGAAATTATTAAAAATAGTAACTTTAAATTAAGATAGAACGTTCAAATTGTGTACAAGCGTTAACTAGTGCTTAAAGTTAAACGTGGACTGCATAAGGGCGAAATCAGCCCAAGGGTTCGGATTTTGGACCTTTTAATCGGTTTCAGGGCTAACGAACATATATAAATAATCACGATAACTCAACAACTAATGACGCTATCTTGATGAAATTTGTCCTGTAAGTTATTGGTAATGAAACTAAGGCGGCGATTGCGTACGGTGAGGATTGGACGATTTGAGGCCGAACGAGTATAATTTCGAAGCCAAAGAATATATTTCCTATTTCCTATGTTTCGCCGAAATTTAGACTTAATTGTAGTGGTTCAGCTATGTTCAAAGGTACTTGCTGCATTTATGTAAAATTTATTTTTATATTTAAATGAATTATATGAAAAGGTGTCAATTTGTAATTGTATTTCAGAAATACATTTATTGCATATTTTGCGTATACGCTTTACTATTAGGTATATTAACTAGCCATTTAAAACAATTGCAATTTTGAAAAATTTGGGTTATTAAATATATTATGCTTTGATTAGCTTTTTATCACAAAATTTAATAACTAGAATTTTTTCATTTTGTAATTGAATTGGAATAAATATATTTTCATTTATAACAAGCTTTTTTATTTTTTAATATTTTTAAATAAATAAATAAGTAAGAATTTGTAATATTTTTGAATAGATAAAGTAACTAGAAAATGTTTTTAGTATTATAAAGTTAATTTGGTTAGCTATGTCTTACAATCAAATTAATAACAGCTTTTATGGCGCTAAAATGACTTATGGATATGTCATTAAATTTGAACCAAATAGGTGTAGGGTATTTCTAAGTCGGTTGCACCGACTGACTGTTTCTTTACTTGTTTTATTTGTAATTAGATGTAATTGTATATATGTTTTATTTTGATTGAGCTTTTGGTTGAACCTACTACAATAAGACCACATATAGATTCTACATAGATTCTATATCGTGCAAGTTAAATACTGTCGGACGTAGTTATAAACCGATTTCTCGCTCAAAGTAAAAGTCTTTCTTATTATATTTTTTTTTTAAGCAGGTTTTGTCAGTTTAGGTTGAATAAATCGTACATAATTAAACGTTTTGTTTCTAATTTTTAATATTAATATTTCTCTTGGATTTTTAATTCACTTTTTTTTTGTGATTCTTTATTCCTTTTAATTTCACAACAAAATTATCTACTTTAACGTTAATTTTTGTAATATTCGCGGTTTACAAACGAACTTCCATGTCGTTAAGGGTCATCTAAATTCAATTAAACTGGCAATCCTAGCTCTATGTGAAGCTCAAGTTAGTGGTCACAATGTTAGATTCGATATTAACTCACTCATTTCACACTTCATTCCAAAAGAAGCATCGCCATCTACATAAAAAAAGACATTGCTTTCAACACTTTTGTCAAATAATGGCATAATCAATAATTATATATCTTTAATAAAAAATACATTAATATAACAATTTAAACAAACGCAAAATATAAACAAATAATTTAATTGATTAATATAACTCGCAGATATAGAATACCATATAACCCAAATACAAAATATTACAATATAAACAAAAAATAGAATTGTAAATATTGAAAATCTAAGACGTTTTTACATTTTATAAGGTCTCCCAAGTAACATTTGCCAAGAGTAATACTCTAGAAAATTTAGAAAAGATCTCATAAGACTCTCATAACACACTTGAAGGCTCTCATAACATATTTCTTATTATAAGAGTTAAATTAGATCTTACAGAGTTCTTATTATGAGATATCAACACTTATAGTGTTAAAAATTCTTTTACTCTCATAGTAAAACTATTTTCATACATCTCCATTAAAAGTAAGAAAATTTCTATTCTCATAAAGCCTTTTTTATGAGATTTCAGCTCTTATAGAATTTTCTTCTTAAAAGAATTCCTTTGTGAGAATCTAACTTAAATAACACATTAAAACAACATTGTTGTTAGAGTTTAAGGAGAAAAATAAAGTGTGGAATTATATTCTTATAAATTACACAACACCATTCAGTTTTAATGCTAATTTAATTTAGCAAAATGGAAAAATTTAATTAGAGATATTACAAGAGTGCTGGTATTTTTACAAGATCAATATTCTCATAATAAGAGTAAAAAGACTGATTTATACTTGTAACCAGATCAATATTCTCATAATAAGAGTAAAAACATTAATTTAGTTCATGAAATATGAATTAAATCTCAAATTAATCTCATAAGAAGATCAATACTCATGTAACAAGATCAAAATTGTCATAATAAGAGTAAAAAGGCTGATTTATACTTGTAACAAGAGTAAAAATACTGATTGCATAAAACATAAATTTTTTGTCTTTATTTGTATGTAAAACTACAAAGAAAAAGTTGTCTTTGCCAACTCTAAATATCAATTTTACTGGAAAACTATTTAAAATTAGCCACAAAATGTATAATTTATATTTGTGTAGTAAAAAATATACAATGTACATTAATCTATTATTGTCTTGTATTACGTAACTAGTTAAAATGAAAATGATAAAGCCTTTAAAATTAGTATTATAAAGCCTTTAAAATTAGTATTATAAAGCCTTTAAAATTATAATAATATTTATAGAAAAAATTTATAACGTGATATTAATAACAATAACAATTTTACATATAATTTCATTAAATTATTTTTAGAATTTTTATGACAGGACAAAAAATAAATGTGAAAAATTTTGTTCTTTATTTAATATTGCTTACATTTTTTTCAGCGAATTATTCTCATATGAAGAGTTTTACTCTTATAAGAAAATCAATTATTAATCTTATCATATTATTCAGACTTTCGTTATTGTTCTCAATCTTAACCCTTATGCCACTAAGTAATTTTTATACCCGTATGACTGTATAGTCAAAGGGTATAATAAATTTGCCATTACGTTTGTGACGCAGAGAAAGAGGGGGGGGGGGGGTAGATATAGACTCAAGTGTATGGATCGGATGTCCGTCCATTCGTCCGCACGATAACTCAAAAACTAAAGGAGCTAGAATCTTGAAATTTTCGCAAATAATTTTTTTCCGTCATTGCTATTTAAATCCAACAATTTTGGTCCATGGGTTCGGGTAGCTGCCATACAACAACTCAAAAACTAAAGGAGCTAGAATCTTGAAATTTTCGCAAATAATTTTTTCCCGTCATTGCTATTTAAATCCAACAATTTTGGTCCATGGGTTCAGGTAGCTGCCATACAACTTTTTTTTTTAAATGAGTATTTCTCTGTACCTATTACAGCTGCTTGTCCGAAATTTTGCCAAAAGTAGTTTAGTTTTAAAGTTTCTTCAAAATTTGGTTGGTCTACTGCAGAGGGTTCGAGTAGCTGCCATACAACTCCGTCTTTTATATGAGCATTACACTACACCTAATAAAGCTTTATGTTTGAAATTTTGCCAAAATTAATTAATGTTTATAAATGATATAATGTTTATATAACGGTCATACTGGTATCCCAGAGTAGACACAGTCTACTCTACCACACTCTTCCTCGTTTTGAATAAAAAAATAAGAAAAAATATTTCTTGTAAAAATTATTAAATTTTAATTATTTACAACGTAAAATTGTAGCTTCAATTCAATATAAGAAATAATTTATTGAATTTTATATTCAGTTTTACACAAATTTTCTCGCATTTTCAGATATACATAGGTAGAAATAGAATAACAAGACCTAAAAGGGTTAAAAAAGAATTATTAAAATTTTTTAAATTTAATAAAAATTAATAAAATGCAATGCCCGTATATTTTGGCTTATATTATTGACGAAAAAGTTATTTTAGTTTTCTATAATTTTATGTTTATATTCAATTCTAATATACCTCTTTATTATATTAAACACATACATATAATATTATACTTTATTAAATCGCAATAATTATACTAGAAAGTAATACGGATACATTTAAATTATAATATGTTGTTTTCTCTTTCTAACAATACTCACAAGGAGAATCAAGCACTCATAACAAAAATAAACTACTTATTATAACACTCTTATGAGTATTTATGAGTATTAATTATCTCTCATAACTGCGCCCTTTAACTCTTATAATGATCTCATAAGGCATTTAAAGCATTCGTCAAGAGTAAATTATGAGAGCAATACTCTCATAATTAACTCTTAAAGAATTCTTCTAGAGTCTTATGAGATATATTTTGTTACTTGGGCTAGTACTATCTCATGTTTCAATTGTATGTGGAATTCAATAAGTTCAATTCTAATAGCACAAATATAATATGACTCCCTGTTTCAACATGTACCTATGGTATAGACAGGCTTATTACAGTTGAATTAGTTAGCTTAAAAAAAAAGTCTAGATCGTAAAAGTTTGCTTCATGATTGTAAATACGGGTTCAGAGCCCGTCGTTCAACTGGTGATCTCATGACCTACCTGTGCGAAAAGCTTATTAATAGTCTTCGCCATTTTGGCGAGTCTGCTGTTGTAGCTCTGGATAATTCTAAAGCTTTCGATCGAGTTTGGCATGATGTTTCATTGGCTAAATGCAGGACTTTAGGTCTAGGTAGGGTATTTGTTAAATGGAATGGAGATTTCCTTTCGAATCGTATGATTCGTGTTCTAGTCGATGGATATTCATCCAAAGATTTTAAAATAAATGCTGGTGTCCCTCAGGGATCTGTTTTATCTCCCAGTTTTTAGCACATTTTCAAAAAATTTTGTAAAAATGTGCATATATAGTTTCACTCTGTCCGTCTGTCCGTATGTTTACAAAAACTTTTACATCGTTAGAAATAGAAAAAAGAAATTTTAACCACGAGTAGGTATTACAAAAAAAATAATTTCGTAGAAGAATTTTTTTCTGTAGCCCTACCCGTTACGGAGCTGCAGCCCCCCAAATTTGGGAAAAGCCCTATTTTAAAATTGTTATAACAAGAGTTCTTTTAGGTGTATTTTCAATCTGAAAACGGCAAAAGATAGCTGGTATTATAAACTTTATAAACTTTAAATAATAAAGAACAAATGTTTAGGGTTGCCATACGGTACTAAAATTTACCATTATGCAAAACTCAATTTTTGCAAAATTTTTGGCTACACATATCTTCTATACGGACTAAGCTAGGGTCTTGAAATTTTGGGAGTAGTTAGATCCATAGAAATAAGTAGAAGTCGGTTAACAAATTTTTTTTGTCACGTCCCCTGTTTTGCCCTAAATTGACCCAAAAATTGAAATTTTGCTATTTTAAAATACCTGTAACTTGAATACCTGTTCAAATTTGTTTTTTGTGATTTACAAAATTGAAAGCTGTTTAAATATATTTCAACATGTGTCAAAGGTTTTTCTTAATTTTGAAGGGTGAAGAAGCTACAGCCCCCGCAAATTCCAAAAAAGCCCTACATTTAAATTGAAATAATAAGTGTTCTGTTAGCTATATTTTCAATCTAAAAACGGTAAAAGAGAGCTGCTTTCTTATGCTTTACAAAATTAAACGTTAACATTGAAGCTTCAACATTATATTCCGATAAAATACTCAGTTTGAAACACTATATTATTATGAAAATATGCTTTTTTAAAAACCCATGGTTTTTTTCATTACTTGTTTTCTAATATTTATAAGTGATTTCTTTCAATAACCTCCTATCAAACCCATAGCTTCGCAGATGACAGTACCCTTGTTGTTTCCTGAATAATGTTACAGAGCCTATGAATTCCATAGGCTCTGTAACATTAATCATCAGATTAATACAACAGCAAAAAATTTTACTATAAGCTAATTAAACAAAGTTTAGCTAAAATCCAAAAATGTGGTGAAATTAACAGATTTGATTTCAACACCGAAAAAAACTCAATACTGTTTTTTCAATGCAACTCTAATCTCGCGAAAAATAGCAACAACTATTCCAAACCTTTCATTTAAAGGAGAAGATTTGCATCATACGGCAGACTTGAACATTTTGGGGATTGAGCTAAACCAAAAATAGACTTGGTCAAATCATAATTTTCGAGTAGGTAAGGACGCTACTAAGTGTTTGGGTTTCTTTTATCGCTGCAAAACTTACACCACCGATCTCCTTAACATCTATAAAATTTATATCAGCCCGAAAATGAAGTACAATGTACACATTTGGGCTGAGAGTTACGACGCTGGGATATCATGATAAACTGCAAAATAGAGGTATTCGTCTTAAAAATTATCCCAGTGTTACCTCAACGATCATTCCACTTAGCCATCGTCCTATTTTTGGGTCACTGACCTTGTTTTATAGATATCTTGTAGGGAATAAAACCTGGTCAAAAGAAATCAAACTTATGCCTACACACAAGATTTTCCAACGGGAAACAAAGAAGGCAATAGATGCTCATCCTTAGACAGTCGAGCTAACCAGATGGCGTAACACGGCTTATGAAAATTCGTTTGTCATGCGCTCATTACGTCAATGGAACCATATTCCAATAAATGTGTTCCCCAAAATTGATAATGTTTATATGTACGATTTAACCAAATTTAAGAAGAACATTAACATCTTTTTTCTTAATATCCCATCCCATTTTCCCCATTTCCATAATCTAGAAATTCCAAATAACTTCCAGCATAATCCCAATTCCTTATATTTCCCCATCCCTGTAGCGTAACTGTTAATTTGTATTACAGGTTCCCTCCTAAGGTTTGGCTCAAAAAGGTGTGGGTTTGGTGTAGTAAATCGCAAACTACCCAAAGAAACACCGCACAGTTTCAATGGGTGGCTTTCGAGTTCTCCATTCCCTTATCAAAAAAAAAAGAAAGATAAATGAGTGCGCAAAATTTTCAATAACATTTGTTAAATCGTTTATGCGAAAAAAAGTGATTGAAAATTGTATGGCGTCGCCCAAACGGGTTAATTGAACTCCGGAAAAATTTGTTTCAGCCTCTCTTTTGGACTGCAAAATAGCCTTTGAAAAATTGGACATCTAAAAGAAAAAAATTTTGTGGAAGCCGTGTCGAAATGGTTTAATATATTTCAACCAACTTTATACAACAAATTCCGTTAGTTAAGATTAACATTTCCCCAAAATTACAAGTCAATCAATTAAACCGTTCCGACCCAACATCAAAAAAATTAAAAAGGTTAAAAGCTTTGGAACCGGAACCTGTTGACTTATCAGAAATTCACATAGCCTATGTCACCCCCGGGCTCGCAGAATTATTCCTGTAATATTTGTTGGCTATCGGAACAAGGGTTTTCACGTGAATCTAGTTGACAAAAAACAAATAAATAAACAAAAAAACAAATTTTCTACAAAATAGAAGCTTTAAATTTGGCATAACGGTTTTTTTTTCGATTTCCTTTATTTCCCCGAAATTTAGACTTATTTGTAGTGGTGGTTCAGTTCCTCCAAAGAAATCCCAAAATTGAAAATCTTATCTTCTAAATTCATGAAGATAAAAACTTTATTTTTTTTTTACACGCGGGAGGTATATGTAAATCACAAATAAATAAAATATGTTTCGGCAACGTGTCAAATTTGCAAACGTTGCGAGAAACATTAAATAATGATTTTCCAAGGGAAACAAATTCCCACAATATTATTCTTTATTATTTAAAAATATCACACTTCAGATTTGGGATCCATATTTGTAACCTAATTAATAAACGAGGAAGATTATAGTTGCCCTTGTCAACTTTTAGATACCCGTGCGTGTATTAAATAAATCAGAAATTCATATATTGCAATTGAACTGTTTGACAGAAAATTCAAAATATTTGTTTTTTTATATTTAATTACAAAAAAAATTAATAAAAAAAAATGAATTAAAAAAAAAGATGAATTTAAGAAAAAAATATGCTCTCAACGAGATTCGAACCCACACTTTTCAATTAAAATGTCGACGTCCTAACCACTAAGCCATCGACTTTATATTCATCTCAATTTTTTTTTTAATTTATTATAGTTGCGATGGTATCAATTGTTTGTTTTGAATTACTGTTTTGAATTTTTTTAAAAATGTATTAAAAAAAATAAATAATTTAAAAATGAGAATTTTAAGATGAATTTAAAAAAAAAAAAAATTTTGCCCCAGCCAGGAATCGAACCGAAACGTTTTGACTACTAGTCCCATGTCCTATCCACTATACCATAGAACAATTAATAATTTGTCTACAAAACGAGTTTTTATTTATCGCATTATTTTTTGTTAAATAATTGTAGTTGCTATGGTATCAATTGTTTGTTTTAAATAACAGTTTTAAATAATCGTAGTTGCTATGGTATCAATTGTTTGTTTTAAATAACAGTTTTGAATTTTTTTATAGAAATATTAAAAAAAATTAATAATTTTTAATATAAATGAGAGTTTCTGTCAAATTTTCTATAAAATAAAATTTTTTCAAACATAAAATAAATACATATATTTTATTAAAAAAAAAATAGATAAAAAAAAATGAATTTAAAAAAAAAAAAAAATTTTCCTTAGCCTGAATTCATACCGAGACATTTTTGCTACAAGTAACATGTCCTAACACCTACACCATGAATCGATTAATAATTAGACAACAATTTGTTTGTTTTTATATTTGGTTTCTATTTCGTTATTAATTTTGAAAATACTCATAAAATATCGAAAAAATTGTATGGCAGCTACCCGAAGCCTTTCTCCGATTTTAACCGAAAACAATAGTGAACCTACAAATTGTCTAAAAATTACTTTGTGAAAGTTTCAGAACTCTAGCTCTTATAGTTTTTGAGTTATCGTGCTGACGGACGGACGGACGGACGGACACACATAGCTAGATCGATTCACTTTTCGATGCTGATTCGATACGTACCCTTGACACTATATCTAGCTCTTATATTTCGATGCGTTACAAACGGAGGAGTAATTTTAATATACCCGATGTTCATATATGTATGCACGGGTATAACAACTTAGCTATTATAAATTACTCTAGTTTTAATTAAAGTTCAGTATATTTTGTAATACAAAAAGTGAAGCTTCTTGCTTAAGCTAAAACTAAAATAAATTAATTAAATTTGTTAATCTAAAGATTAGTGTTTTTATTTACGTTGACCAATTTTTTTTAATGTCAACTAAATTTAAAATTATATTTCGGGTTCTTTCCTATTTCCGTTCTTCCTTAACAGTTTTACGTTTTTAAAAGGCTAAGAATTTTTCTATAAAACCTATATTTTTTTTTTTATTCCTTTTCCACTCCTTTTTTAAGGAGTATAGGGCATTCATCAAGTTTTATTTAAACTAGGCTTCAGTTTCTTTAATCATAATATTCACTAAGCCGTTGGTTACTGGGCTCTAGCTACAAATGTTAACTTTGCGCGCCATCTATAATCTTACACAAGATTTATTTATATATTTTTATTAAATCTTATTTTATATTACGATATAAACTATTACGATATAATTATACAATTTTACGATATTTTTTTATTAGATATGATCTGACCGGGGTTTGAACCTTTCCACATGAAAGGCGACGTCTTTACCACTACGCCATTGGTCAGATATTATGTATTATATTTTATAAATTAAAAACAAAATATTTTTATAATAAACGATTAAATTTATTTTTTTTAATTTTTATTATTTTATATATTTTACTGAATTAGTACCATAGATAATATATAATTAAGAAATTGTGTACGATACTTACGTTCTGTTCAAAGGTACTTGCTGCATGTATGTTAAACTTATTTTTATATTTAAATGAATATATGAGAAGTTCTAAATTTGTCATTGTATTTTAGAAATATATTTATTGCATATTTTGCATTTATAAGCTTTTCGAATAAGTACATATACTAGGAATTAAAATTAGTGTCAATTTTCAAGAATTTGAATTCTTAAATTTTGTGATAAAAAGTTAATCAAAGCATTAATGGTTTTAATCAACATTTAAAACTAACATATTGTATAACCTTTTATCTATAAGTAAAGACACCTGTACATGCGTGAGTTATAACATATAAAAAACCAGACGAGTCAGTAAATATATGTTTCTCATAGTTTAAAGTTTAAAAATATCTAGAAATTTCAATTAGTTTTTTAATTTTGCCTTAAATATCACATTACAATGTTTTAATAATTTTTTTAACTTTAATTATTTTTCACGGGAAATAATTAATTTCGTAATAATGTAAAATTGTCATATCAGCTTATTTTATAATATAAATTAGCTGTTAATTATTAGTTAAGTTACAGTTTAAATTTGACAATCTAAAAGTAATTCATAAAGTGGACATTAGTCCAAATAATTAATTTTTAAAAAAGAATTTGTATTAAAATTCTTAACTGGAATCAAATTATAGAGAGAAAACCATTTCAAATTCAACCACAACTAAGAAAATATTTAAAATGTTTATCAACAAACCAAGCAAAACACGCAATGCAACCAACAGCCTATCCAAAGCACAAACCAAGGAATTCGAAATTAATTTTCTGAGAGACCAGCACAACCAAAAAATTTACCAATGGAAGTTGATCCTTCAAAAACTGAACTATCAAGAGCCCGAAATAATTACAGACGAAGTATGCAACCAAATCAACAAAGAATTTTCAATCTCGAAACAACCGATTCGGAAAACTACGATGAGAGTTACGAAGATTACATACAAAATAATGACGAAGAAGAAAATGAATATGATGGACAGCAGATAAATTTTACGACCCAAGCCTCAATAGTAAGCATACCATACTTAGAGTATTTTACAAAAGATAACAAAATTCTCAGATTCTTGATAGATACAGGTGCAAACAAGAATTAGCACCAAACGCAATACCAACAAATAAAACATTCAGAATTAAGTCAGCAGGAGGAGATATCAATATAAGAAAGCAAATAGTGGTAAAATTTTTTTAATGCATTGTGAACAGCCTGAAAACAGAATTTTTCATACTACGTGGTTTAAAAAGTTTTGATGGGGTAATAGGCGAAGATATACTGAAAGAACTCGAAGCAGTAATTGACCGCAAAAATCATATGCTTACAATAGCTCCCGGAATAAAATTTCGCTGAAAGAAAATCCATCTCTCCAAGTCAACAGCATCGAAATTATGGATAATCACTTGGATGAAAATACAAGAAATCAATTAAAAGGGTTAATAAACCAATTCAATGAGCTTTTTGGTTCAATCAAAAAATCATCGACATAACTGTAGAAGCTGAAATTAAAACTACAACTGATGAACCTATTTACAGTAAAGTTTATCCATATCCAGTCCACATGAGAGCGGAGGTAGAAAAGCAAATACATCAAATGCTTCAAGATGGAATAATAAGACCTTCAAAAAGTCCATATAACTCACCCATATGGATCGTAGAAAAGAAAATGGATGCTTCAGGTTTAAAAAAATATCGACTTGTAATCGGATTTCGGATACCTAAACAATCCGGATATAACATCGACAATAGCTAGTTTGGGAAACTCTAAGTTTTACACTACTATTGATCTAACTTTTGGCTTCCACCAGATAAGGATGAAACCAAGAGAAACAGCATTTACCACACTAAACGGAAAATATGAATTTTTGAGATTACCTTTTGGACTGAAGAATGCACCCGCGATCTTCCAGCGCATGATCGAAGATGTACTCAAGGAATATACCGGAAAGATTTGCCACGTATACATCGACGACGTCATCATCTTTGGTGGTAAAACCGAGGAAGAACATTTACAAAAAATCGAAAAGGTATTCAACAAATTACAAGCAGCAAACCTTAAAGTACACCTCGATTAAAAAGAATTTCTGAAGGAAGAAGTCGAATTTCTCGGATACATAATAACAAGCCAAGGTATAAAACCGGATACAACAAAAATTCAAGCACTCCAAAAAATTCGTCCTCCCGAAAATCTCAAGGAACTGAAATCATTTTTAGGATTAGCTTAATATTACAGACGATTTATCAGAGAATTCGCTAAAATTGCTAAGCCTCTAAAAAACCTGACAAGAGGGAAAAATTTTCAAATAAAACCGAATCAACCAAAGAAAATTAAAATAAAGTTTAAAGAAGATGAGTTCACCGTATTTCGTAACTTAAAAGAATTATTATCATCATCAGAACTTTTAATATTTCCAGACTTCGATAAACCTTTTAATCTTACAACAGATGCCTCAAACGGAGCAATTGGAGCAGTTCTATCCCAAGGCGAAATGGACAAAGATAGACCCATAACGTACATATCAAGATCGCTAAATAAAACTGAGGAAAACTACGCCACCAACGAGCGAGAAATGCTTGCAATATTGGCACTGGACAAACTACTTAACCACCTATATGGCAAAGAAGATTAAAATATTAACCGACCATCAACCATTAACTTTTACTTCGAGTAATAGCAATAACAACGTTAAATTAAAACGATGGAAATCACGATTCGAAGAATATAATTATGCGCTTATACACAAGCCTGGATGCACAAACAAAGTAGCAGATGCACTATCCCGACTGAAACTCGAGGGCAAACTTATTATCAAGCCCAAGAAGAGAACATAAAGATTCTTCAACTGATATAGCATCCGAAGTGGATCAAAACAACCACAATTCTTCTTCAATGGCAACAGTTCACAGCGCCGAAGAAGATAGCTCTGAACTCATACCACATCATGAAGGACCAATTAAAGTTTTTCGAAATCAATTAATAATATCAGTAGGAAATGGAGTCACAGGACATGAAGAACCGCATCCCAATTTCAACAGACATCACATTAGTTTCACAGAAATTAATAGACCAGAACTTATAATATGGGTTCTAAAGGAAAAACTGTCACCTTTATTTTATTTTATTATTTTCTTATTCAGCTAAAAAAAAGTATAATTAAACAAATCTTAAGATTGAAGTTATGATGATTAGTAAATTGTATATATTAAGTAAAATTTTGTTTTCAATTTTGTTAAATTGTAGCTTCGACTAAAACATATGAAGTATAAAATCATTTCATTATTAAAAATTTTCTAACAAAAAGTATAATTTAATATATTTTATTTATTTATTTATATTCAATACCATACAATATAAATATTTATATATTATGATTTAATATATGTATATGATAACAATATTAATTTCAGTTTTTAATTGTAAATATATTTTTTTTTAATTTTTAAAATCGATGACACAATATGAAAATATGTGATTTTCCAACCCTTAATTATAATTATAAAAAAAATCAAAAAATTTCTCAATTTTATTTTTTATTTGTTGTAATTAACAATTTTTTTAAAGAAATAGGTGCTCTTAATGTATTTTATCATTCATCAATTGTTCTAGATATATCGGATCATAAAAATTTTTTTAGAAATTTATATACCACTTCAAAATAAAATTTACATATTCCATTTATGAATTGTTATAACTACTTTTTTATAATAAAAAGAAAATAATTTTTAAAATGATAAAAAATTCTTATTTAACGACGCGTGTTGAATTAAATCAATGCAAAAATTAGACGTTTTGATTATTTATTAAAAAATTTCAGATATTCTATGTAAATTTTTTTTAATATTTATCAATTATTTTAAATGGAAAGATAATACTTATTTATTTAAAAGTTATATTTAACACAAAAACATATATGTTATTAATGGAATCAAAATTCCCAAAAATTACATCCAAATATTGGAGAGAACACTTTCGTTCATATAAAATCAGAATCACCCAACGAATCGTAACAGATATATGCAATGAAGAAAATATATTTAACATAATTAAGGACGAGCATAAACACACAGAAATTGGAAAGAAAATAAGCAACAAATTTTGGAAAACTTCTTCTTCCCACAAATGGCAAGCCAAGTAAAAAGCTATACTGCTAATTGTGAATCTGTAACGTAAACAAATATGATCGTCATCCGAACAAACCACATCTCATGGAAACACCAATACCGAAATACCCATCTGAAATTATCCACATAGATATTATGAAAATAAAAAAGGAAAAATTAATAACTTGCATAAACAAATTTACGAAATTCACCAAATTCTTCAAACTTAAAAGTAAATCAGCATTACATATCAGACAAAAATTAATCAAAATTGTTCACTATTTCACAACACCCCGACTTATCGTAATGGATAATGCAGCAAGCTTCACAAGCCCAATTGTAACGGATTATTTAAGAACTATTGGCATAGAAATTTATTTCACACCTACCCAAAGAAGTGAAGTGAATGGAGCAATTGTAAGAGTCCATTCGACTATAGCAGAAATAGCAAGGTGCTTACAACAGGAATACAGAAATTTATCAACAAAAGAAATTGTTTACATAGCAGTAGATAGATATAATAACACTATTCATTCGGTTAATGGACAAAAACCAGCCGACATCTTTCTCGGTAGAATACAAAAGAATTAATTATCAAAACCTAACCAACTTTCAGCAGAAAATCAATGAACATTTAATAGAAAATATAAAAAAAAATCAAGGAAAGAAATTAGAAAGAGAAAAAATCAAAAGAAAAGAACCTAAAACTTACGAACCAGGGAAAACTGTGTTAGCCCAAATTAAACAAATAAAAGGGAAAAACAAACCACTCTACAAAAAAGAAGTTGTAGCAAAAAACAATAGAATTACAATAACAACAGAATCTGGAAGAAGGATTCACAAAGCTCACCTAAAAACTTCTGCTAACTAATATATGAATTTATTTCTTTTTAGCTTTTTACTATGGGTACTAACAGAAGCCCTACACATTTACGAATTCAAACCACCAATAATTACAAAAAAGCAAGGCTCAGGACGTTTCTTAAAGGGAAACTCAAATTAATTCACGAAATAAATCTCAATATTTATAAAGGAATTCTCATAAAAACAACAACCGAAATTGAACATCTTAATGAGAAAAATCTTTTCAGATCTCAGCTTTAATACCAAAGCTAGAAAAATGATGAACTCATGAAAGAACTAACGGAGAAAACAATACGGAAACGTTCTATAAACTGGTTAGATTCGCATGGAAATGGACCGTAGGCAACCCAGACGCCGATGATTGGAACACATTGCTAAAAAGCCATAACGAGCTTATTCAAAATAACAACCAGCAATACGAAACGAATCATATTTTGATTAACACCACTGAAAAATGATTAAATGAATATAACGAAATCGCACGAAAATTAATCGATGATTCTAGCATAGAAATTCAACAGTCAATTTTCAATAAAATAAGTATCATCAAAGAAGAAGTCAAAGAAATCGTTAGAGCAGCTCAACTAGCAAAACCAAACATTGTTCTACTCAATAAAATACTAATCTACTCAATAAATAGAAGTTCAACGTCTTATAATAGAACCAGAAAATTTATCTTCCTCAAATATACTAGAAGCAATAAATATACTAGCCACTCCATCTATAGCAGTAAAAAATTCAACTCTTCTTTACATCATTAGTTTACCCAAAAGAAGTGGAATGAAGTACAACCACATAAAAATTAGAGCTACAATAAGGAATAATACACAACTAAACTAGGATTAGCATGATTTACTAACTCATTTATAGGAAATATATGGAACACCTGAAAAATGCAAACATTTCAACAAAGTTATCACCTACAAAATAAACCAAATCCGGAAAATTGAGGAAGACCATTGCATATCACAGCTCGTTAAAGAAAGGATCCAACTCAGAGTGTGAACATCAGTTCAATAAAAATTAAGAAATTGAGTCTTTAAGTGTTGACACAATCCTCCTTAACAATTTTAAAGGAACTTTAATAGTCAATAATACTGAAAAACAACTACTTGGTAATTTTTTGATACAATTACAAGATGAAACTGTCAAAATTAAAAATCAGGTATTCACAAATAAAGAGATTAAATTATCACAAATTCTACCCCCTATTATGCACAACGAATCAAATGAAGTTAAAATAAAACCAAACCTGGACTATTGACACAAACATTTGGACAACGTTAAAAAATTAGGAGAACTTTTCATGGCTTCAACTCTTGGAACAACAACAGATATAATTCTGATTTCATTAGTTATTTTTGCAGTTATAATCATTTTTATAAAGAAATCATTCAGAAATACTAGGGATTCACTTAACATTTCAATGAAAACAACAGCAACAGATACATTAATTGAAAATATTCAATCAGTCAGATTACACTTCTGCTCCACGGGCCGTGGATTTTTTAAGAGGGAAGTGTTAAGACACCTGTACATGCGTGAATTATAACATATAAAAAATCAAACGCTTAGTCAGCAAATATATGTTTCTTATAATTTAACATTTAAGAATATCTAGAAATTTCAATTCAATTTTTATACCCTACACCTATAGAATAGGTAAAAGGGTATATTAACTTTGGTATGGTGTTTGTAGCCATCTAAAGGAAGCGAGCTAGATATAATGATTTTCCAAGGGAAACAAATTCCCACAATATTATTCTTTATTAATTTAAAAATATCACATTTCAGATATGTGATACAATATTTTTAAACTAATTAATAAACAATTTAACTATTATAAATTACTCTAGTTTTAATTAAAGTTTAGTTCAGTATATTTTGTAATACAAAAAGTGATGGTTTAGCTTAAGCTAAAACTGAAACAAATTAAATAAATTTGTTAATCTAAAGATTAGTGTTTTTATTTAAGTTGACCATTTTTTGCACATTTTCAAAAAATTTTGTAAAAATTTGCCTATATAGTTTCACTATGTCCGTCCGTCTGTCTGTTCGTCTTTTTAAAACTTTTACACCGTTTGAAATAGAGTTAAGAAATTTTAACCACGGGTAGATATTACGAAAGAAATAATTTCGTAGAAGAACTTTTTTCTGTAGCCCCACCCGTTACGGAGCAAAAGATGGAAAAAGCCCTATATTTAAACTTTTATAACAAGAGTTCTGTTAGATATATTTTCAATCTGGAAACGGAAAAAGATAGCTGGTTTTATAAGCTTTATAAATATTTAAGAGCATATGTTTAGGGTTTCCATACGGTACTAAAATTTACAATTATGCAAAACTAATTTTTTGCAAAATTTTCGGCCACACATATCTTCTAAACGGTACAAGCTAGGGTCTTGAAATTTTGGGAGAAGTTAGGTCCTCCAAAATTAGTAGGAGTCGGGTCACAAAATTTTTTTTTTAAGCCCCCTGTTTAGGAGCTATAAGGGCTCGTAAATTGAAATTTTGGTATTTTAAAATACCTGTTAAAAATTTATTTTACTAATATGGTAAATTGAAAGATCTATAATTATATTTCAATATGTGTCAAAGGTTCTTCTAAATATTGAAAGGTGCCAAAGTTACAGCCCCCGAAAATTTCAAAAAAGCCCTATATTTCAATTAGTATAACAAGAGTTCTGCTAAATGTATTTTCAATCTTCTAACGGGAGAAGAGAGCTGCTTTTATGGGCTTGACAAAAATATAAAGTTAAAATGTATAGAGTTGCCATACCGTACTAAAATTTACCATTATGCAAAACTGAATTTTTGAAAAATTTTTGGCCCTACATATCTCCTAAACGGTTCAAGCTAGGGTCTTGAAATTTTAGACCTTTAGAAATTAGTAGGAGTCAGTTAACAAAATTTTTTTTGTCACGTCCCTTTGAGCTATAAGGGTTCGAAAATTGAAATTTTGCTATTTTTAAACACCTGTAACTTCAAAACCTGTTCAAATTTTTTTTTCAAATATACAAAATTTACAACTGCAGCATTATGTTTAAACATATGTTAAAGGTTTTTCTTAAATTTGAAAGGGTTTCTTTAAATTGAAGAAATTGTCTCCTAGTTTTAACTATTTTTGCTTAGATAATAAAATTTTTGGTAAAATTCCAAATTTTGGTGGAGTTCACAATTGATTTCCCCGAAAAAAATTGAAGGGTGAGGACAGGAGGAGGGTGGGCAGATCCATCATAAGTTTGCTAAGCAAAAATTTGGGAACCTTCCCAATTGAAGGGCTACTAGGCCTTAAAAATTAAAACTTTTATGTTTATACAGGGTGTTCCCGACTCGATGGTCTTCCTTCAAATGGGTGATCGGGCATAAAAGATCGATCGGGCATAAGTAATTGTATGATAAAAATTATGCAGGGAAATTCAAATTTAGTTAAATTTCAGGTATCACAAAAAAGTTTTTGCTTTATAACTTCCAAAGTTTTTGAGCTATAAAAGTGCTAGTATACTCAAAATGCAGGGAAAGAGAAGGGTAATGTAAAAGGGTTGAAGTAAAAAAACTGTTATGTTAATACCGTTATTTTCTTGATAAAAGGGATTTAATTGATATTTTGTTAAAAATATTGGACTTTAAGCCCTTATAACCTCAGACTGAGAAACTTTAGAGTAATGTTTGATAGTACTTAAGAAATCTGCATTAATAAGTATTTAAATGCTATACTTACTTTTTTTTTATCTTATTTAGTTCTAATTTTATCGAAATAAAACTAAATTATGATTGAAAAATAGTTAAGGCCCCATAACTTCTAAACTAATGAAAATAGACCCCCCCCTTTCATACAATTTTTTGTTCTGCTCGATATGCCCGATCACCCATTTGAAGGAAGACCATCGAGTCGGGAACACCCTGTATAAAACAGTAACTTATTCACCAGTGTAAGTTTTTTCCAAAATTAAACGTTAACATTGAAGTTACAACATTATTTTCCGCACTTATTAAAGGTTTCCTTGAGTGTTTTGGGGTTATATTCTAAGAATTTCCCTATTAGTCATATAATTAATAAATTAATCAAATAACTAAATTAATATTATCATTTATTTTTATATATATTTTTATAAAAATAAATGATGAAATACTCAGTAAGAAACCGTATATAATTTTGAAAATGTGCTTTTTAAAAACCCTTGGTTTTTTTCCTTACTTGTTTCCCTCCTTGTTTTTAATGTCAACTAAATATAAATTTATAATTCGGGTTCTTTTCTATTTCCGTTCTTACTTTTATGTATTTAAAAGGCTAAGAATTTTTCTATAAAACATATTATGTATTATATTTTATAAATTAAAAACAAAATATTTTTTTGATAAACGATTAAATTTATTTATTTTAATTTTTATTATTTCATATATTTTGTTGAATTATTACCATAGATAATATATATATAATTAAGAAATTACAATACAAAATAATTGATTTTGGTATAAAATAACACAGATTAACTTAAAACTAAACTAAATAAAGCCGAGCAGAAATATACATGTGTACGTATATAATATATATATATATATATATAAGTTATGTAAATATACTTATTAAAATTATAATATTAATTACATTATTATTATATTAATGCAAATATTAATTCTGATGGACGCTGTCAAGCAATATGGTATAACGCTTTAGTAAGCACTTCAGATTTTTATCAAATGATTTGATGTTAGAGCTCTGTTTAAGATCTTCTGGTAGATTCTTATAGCTGAGGATAGTCCTCTGCTGTGGAATAACTCCGTTCTAGATCATATATGATTTAAATAGTTCAGGCTTCTGGTGTAATAGTTATGTACACTATTTCTTTTTGTAACCTGAATATTCTTCCTATAAATTCCATTTTCCAGTTTAAAAATTAGTTTAGCTTTCTCCATAATAATAATTTCTGGAAGCATCAAATAACCCTTTTTTTTATAAATTTCGACTGTTGGTGTCAGCCAGCTAAACTTGTATAAACTTTTTATTGCTTTGTTAAACAAAGTACTGACCTTTTCCTTCAGCCATGTAGCGCAACTGGACCAGTTGCATATATTATACCTAATATGTGACATGATATGAGCATGATATATATTGTTGGCTACTTGCCGGTTTAGTTTAATTCCACTTCTTTTAATAGCACCTAACATTGGCTATTGCATTTATATGATTTTCTCATCTCAGTTTTTCATCAATTATTACACCAAGGTATTTATATGCATCAACCCTTTCGATTTGGACATTGTTTATCAATATTTTTAGATTTATATCCGCCTTATTCCTCATTTTATTTGTGATAAATTTGGTTTTATCAGCATTTATACTTAATTTGTTGCCCTTTAAATCAATTAATATATTTGTACAAATCCTCATTTATTATTCTTTCTAATTCATCTCTAGTTTTAGCATTGTAAATGAGCAATGTGTCATCCGCAAATATCTTGTAACCAGCTTGTAAATTAGCACATTGGTAGTTATGAATATAAAGCAGATACAAAGGAGGCTCGAGTACTGATCCTTGCGGAACACCTATATTTATAGTACACTGGTTACTCAATACATCTTTAACTCTTGTAGTTATTTTCCTATTTTGTAAATAAGACCTTAGAAGTTCCAAAGCTGTTAATCTTATACCAATTTCATTGAGTCTGTTTAACAGGATTTTATGATCAACTGTATCGAATGCTTTTTTTAAATCGACGAATACTGAACATACATAGTTCACTGCATCTAATTTGCTTACTATAGAGTTTGATAATGCTAAGGCTGCAGAATCGGTTCGAATATCTTTTTGAAATCCAAATTAATTATCATCAAAACCTACTACCTTTTGAATAAAATTCTGTTTTCTATTATTTACAATTTTTCAAATATTTCTCCCAAGCAACTTGTTAAAGGAATAGGCCTGTAATAAGTTGATCCTTATTTGTATATTGGCACAACCATACTTGATTTTAAACATTCAGGATAAATACAATTTGTTAAACAATTATCTATTAAGTAAGCGAGCTTGGGTGCTATAATGGTTGCCACATGCCTTAGATTTGATGCTGTTATATCATCAACTCCTGGTGAAATATTTTTTAGCAGCTTAACGATTTTTAATACTTCTATTTCATTTGTTTGTCTTAGAAAAATAGATCGTTCAGTAATAGTGTTTTTTGCTGTGTATTTTTCTGCATCAACTTTTTTCCAATTTCACTGAAATACGTGTTAAAAGTATTGGCAATACAGAAATTATCGCATATTTTAATGCCATTGTTATTTATTTCATTGATAACTTTACTGCAATTAGACGACCTTTTCAGTATACAGTTGTTTAGTACTTCCCACTTTTTTTTATGATAAGACCCAGCTAAATAGATTTTACTATTAAAATAATTTAGCTTTTTCCTCTTTATTTCCTTCGTGACACTATTTTTAAATTTTTTGAATTTGGTTTGAATTTCTGGGGAGTTAGGGTTTTCCTTTAAGTTTTTAAAAAAATTATTCCTTTTTTGGATGAGGTTTATTATTTCTTTAGTCATCCAGTCATTATTTTTTCTTGCTCTTATTAATAGGAAAAATAAAATCATACTTTTCACTTTTTAGCTTTGATAGAACATGATCAATTATTGTACAGGTGTTTTCCGTAACTCTTGTAGCATTTTCCTTCCTTAGCTTGTTCTTTACATCTACAGCATTAGATTCAAGCATTGTTTTGTAGGATCTGGAGAGTTCCGTATCAGATAGTAAATCAATGTTAGTATCGCAAACCATTACAATATTTTTATATCAATTAAAAATTGATTCTAAATGTCCTATAAATGTATTATTATTTTCACTAGAACTTCTAATATTTTATATTGTATATTTTGTTTGACATAAATAGCAGGAGCAGGAGCCTCCTCTTTTTAAATTATTTAAATTAAATAAAGCAGTATACCCAGGAATATTAAAAAATAACTCCTCATCAGAGTATATCCAAGTTTCACCAATCATAATTATGTCAATACATTTTTTAATTTTTATAAATGATTCTATTTCGATAATATTTTTTCTGAGACTTCTGGCATTAAAATGCATAATATTTAAATTAGAGAATGTATTGAACATCAAGGTTTACTGATCATATAATTTTGCCAAGTTTCTCTTGTTTTCTGCAAATATTCTCTGTATTTATTATCAATATGTCTCCTGTAATAAGCTAAGTCTCTAATTGCTTCTTTTCTGGATACTCCTGTATTGTCATGATAAATAAAATAAAGTTGAGAAAGTTCTTTGTAGTTATTTGGAATTCCCTCTTGATGAATTAGTATTTTTAAACTAGTCTGAGCGACACCTTCATAGCAAATATCATCCTTGTCATGGAAATATGATAAATACAGCCTTACAATGTTATAAATTCTGTGGTCTCTTAGTCTCTTAGGCTAACAATAGAAGGGACCAATGGAGCGATATACGTTTTACTATTTCCCTGTACATTTTTTCAATGTTTGGGCAGAGAGTCTCTCCCCTAGTCCAATTTGAATATTTTTTATCTGGCATTTACAGTTTACTTAGAGTAATGCAAGTTTTATTCTTTTCTTTATCCTCATCTTTTGAAACCACGCAATGACTTTTTTTAATTTTAATTGGATTAGCTACATCAACTATAGATTCTTTCGCAGTATTGACATATTTATGTTTTTTTATTTGTAAATAATAAAAAATTTAAAAGATTACTATTATTTTTGGTTTTAATATTTGATGAATCATCATTTGGTTTGACTATTTCTTTATTTGTTTTTATTACCGTCCCTGTTGTGCTAATATCAGCAATTCTATCAGTTTTATTACTATTATTATTGTTATTATTATTATTATTAATTTTATTATTATGGTTATTATTATTGTTATAATTGTTATAATAATAATAATTATTATTATTATTACTTATTATTTCATTCCCATTTTCTTTTATATCAAAATTATCTAGATTAGATAAGTTATTGCTTTTAAACAATTTATACATTTATTGATGTTATCCTTTTTGCATTCAGCACTTTTATGTTTTTGATGACATTTGACACAAATCTCATCATTTTAACAATCGACAGATTTATGATTAAAGCCTTTGCATTTGAAGCATCGTAGAACCCGTATAGCGTCAAAAACTTTGCAGCCCTCCTATCCAATTGAGACCTTTTCATTTCCATTTATCTTTGGGAGAGTGTCCTTATCTATTTCAACTATGGCATTATAACTACTACGGTTGGTTTTCCTTGCCTCATATGTTTTTATCACTTTCATCACACTATATTCTAAGATAGGATTCTGGGCCTTTAATTTGTTTATTAATTCATCTTCGCTATAATTGACTCCGATATGAATGATTTGCACTCTTGGTTTGGTTTCAATTGGCACTTTTATTTCATAATCTCCCATTTTTTTTTCTAACAAATTTTTTTTGTTTTTACGTTCTTCTGTTCTTTCTGTTTCAATTAGTACCATACCATTTTTTCTATTCTCGACATTTTTGATTTTCAGATTTTTTGGGTCGACTTTTTTATTTAATTCCTCTTTAGTTTGTTCACATTTTTGAATTAGCTTAGGTTTCACAATCAACGGCACAACTTTTTTTATAGATGGAACAGTTTTTTTGCTGGCACTTTCATTTCTTAATATTTCGGCAAACGATACATTTTGATCTACATTTACATTTTTCAAATTTTTATTGCTATATGTTTGCAATTCAGTACACAGTTCATCGTTATTAAGTATTGATGCTTTTATATTTATACTTCTATTTATTTTTTCACTTTCCGTTTTGAATGTTTCCGTTAATTTATTAATTTTTTCAATTTCATATATTTGTTCATTTTTAATATGTTGTAACCGTTCCATGCATATCTCCTCTACTGCCTTTAGTAATCCAATTATTTGTATTCATTTAGGTAAAATATGTTCTTCTTAACTGATCTGTCAATTTCTTGCAAAACTAGATCAATATTTTGTCACATATATATTTTAAACGTGAATTTACATCTAAAATTCCAAGAGTTGACTGATCCAATCCCGAAAATTTAGGCTGACAGTTGTAAATATTTCCATATATATACATTACATATTCATCACATATATATTTTAAACGTGAATTTACATCTAAAATTCCAAGAGTTGACTGATCCAATCCCGAAAATTTAGGCTGACAGTTGTAAATATTTCCACACACTCCAGCACATTTTACCACAGTTTCTCCTCGAATTTTCACTCTGCATTTATGGTAATCCATAGTTGCTGGAACAACTATTAATATTGCTGCTTTTTGGTTTTTTTTTTTTTTCTTCAATTAATTTTAATAATGAAGATCCGATTTCAATATAAACAAGTAAAGAAAAAGTCAGTCGGTGCAACCGACTTAGAAATACCCTACACCTATTTGGTTCAAATTTAAGGACATATCCATAAGTCGTTTTAACACCATAAGAGCTGTTAATAATTTGATCGTAAGACATAGCTAACCAAATTAACTTTACAATACTAAAACATTTTTTAATTACATTATCTATAAAAAAATATTACAAATTCTTACTAATTTATCTATTTAAAAATATTAAAACAAAAAAACTTGAAACAAATGAAAATATATTTATTCCAATTCAATTACTAAATGAAAAAATTTCAATTATTAAATTTTGTGATAAAAAGCTAATATATTTAATAATTAAAATTTTTCAAAATTGCAATTATTTTAAAAGGCTTGTTTATGTACCTATTAGAAAAGCTTATAAACGCAAAATATGCAATAAATGTATTTCTAAAATACATATACAAATTTAGACCTTTTCATATAATTCATTTAAATATAAAAATAAATTTTACATAAATGCAGCAAGTAGCTTTGAACATAGCTTAACCACTACAATTAAGTCAAAATTTCGGGGACACATAGGAAATAGGAAATATATTCATAATATATATGTTTGTTAGCCCTTGATTTTTTCAAGGGTTTCAGAACTTGAAATCATGGTACGATTTCGCCCATATGCAGTCCCCGTCATACTTTCAATACTAGTTAACTCTTGTACACAATTGGAACGTGTTATCTTAATTTTAAGTTACTAGTTTTATTAATTTCGATGATAAGCTTTTACACATTGGTGGGTCTAAGAGAGGTACTGAACCACCACTCCAATTGATCCAAAATTAGAGAGACACGCAGGAAATAGTAAAGAACACCCATGTGCCAAATTTGAAGCTTCTACTTTTGTTTCAAGTTATTATCTTTATTAATTTCGAAAATATGCTTTAAGGTCCTCGGAACTGAGTGCCTGGTCCCCACCCACTACTCCAATTGGGCTCAAACTTCAAGGAGACTTAGTTAATCGAAAGCGACACTCTGATACAAAATTTGGAGGTTTTATCTTCATTGGTTACGGAATTATGCTAGTTTGGCCTAAATTCGATCGAAAAAGTTCTAAGTTCCGAACCCATTGTCCAAACCTCACCGTTCGCAATTGCCGCCGTAGTTTCATTACCAATAACCTACAGCAAAAATTTCATGAAGATAGCGTCATTAGTTGTTGAGTTATCGTGATTTTTTACATATATTCGTTAGCCCTGACACGGATTAAAAGGTCCAGAATCCGAACCCTTGGGCTGATTTCGGTTTTATACAGTCCGCGCTGTACTTTAAGTACTAGTTAACCCTTGTACAAAATTTGAACGTTCTATCTTAATTTTAAGTTACTATTTTTAGTAATTTCGATTATAAGCTTTTTAACTTTTGGAAGTCTAAAAGGGGTACTGAACCACCACTCCAATTGATCGCAAATTAGGGGGGCACGCAAGAGATAGTGAAGAACACCAAATTTGAAGCTTCTACATTTTTTCAAATTGCTATATTTATTAATTTTAAAGATATGATTTAAGGTCTTCGGAAATGTGTGGCTGGGCCCCGACCCACTACTCCAATGGGGCCCAAATTTCAAGGACACTAAGGAAATAGGAAGGGACACCCTGGTACCAAAGATAGCTCCTTTATTTTTTGAGTTATCGTGCCTACGGACGGACGGACGGACGGACGGACATGGCTATATCGACTAAGGCGGTAACGCTGATCACAAATATATATACTTTTCCATATCTAGCTCGCTTCGTTTAGGTGGTTACAAACACCATACCAAAGTTAATATACCCCTTTACCTATTCTATAGGTGTAGGGTATAAAAAGAAAATAAATTTATTTTCTTTTTTTTTCTATACGTGATATTTATAAATTTTTTTTTAATACGTTTGTACTTAATGAATTATCAATTTCGAAATGGTATTAAGAATATCATAGAGCTTCATTAATTTCTTATTTTCAATTTTTTTTCTCATCTTTTATTTAAACAATTTAACACAATATTTACATTATCTATTACTTATATGAGCATGCAAATGGAAACATTAATTATTTTCTCCATACTATTTATTATCAACAAAATATATTAAATTTAGAATAACTTTAATTTTATACAACATTATAAGCATAACTTTAATTACTTACAACATTATTCTATATCACCAATATACTAAGTTATTATAAATACAAAGCAATTTAATTCTATATTTAAGTATTATATTAATAAGATTAACTATTATTCTACTTTAAAGAAAAAAAAAAATAATAATACTAATAATAATAAAAAAATTACATAATTGAATATTATATATCTATACCGGGCACGAAATTTAAGCAATAAACACATATTACTTTTAAACACCTCGATTCAATCTGTCATCCATCAAACAAAACTGGTTTTTATTTTTTCATCTTCTCACATGGTACATATGCTATTTTGTTTTTTATCTTTCTCTCTTAAATTTTATATATGATGTCTGGTAATGGAATAAACATATATGATTGTTGAAATGTGAAATATATGTCAGGAGCATGCAACCTAAAATATTTTGCAAATAATAGATAAAATTTAAATTTTATGCATCTTAATGTGTAAAGTCTTCGTAATAAACTTATTGATATAGAATCCTTAATATACTCTTTCGATTACAATAATCACATAATTATGTTAATTTCTTAACATACCTGGATATGATTCTTATTTTGCTAATAGATTAGAACCATATGATGGGGTTGCAGTATACATAAATGAAAACATAGATTCTAGTTTTGTTGTAGAAGAGGAATTGAATAAAACGATTATTTAGTAGTTAAATTAAATACCCTAAATATTAATATTATTGGAATTTATAGATCACACGAGACAGAGATGTTTAAGTTTATTGATAAACTTGATGAAATTAGATCTACCTATAAAAATTCTATCATTTTAGGAGATATTAATCTCAATCTACTAGATGTCAATAAGAATCAGGTTACAACAAATACCAACACTTTGTCAAGTAATGGGATCTTTGTTTATAATAAAATTACACCTGATTATGCTACGAGAGATAGTAAAACAACTAGAACAATTATTGATCATCTTATCAGTGATTTAATCAAATATACATTTTACCTTGCCATTACTAATAACCCTCTTTCTTGATCATGAAATGCTACTCGTTAGTCTAAATCTTAAACCAAAAGGAGAAGAAAATATTAAAAATATGACTGTTCTAGACTATGACAAAATTAGTAGAGATCATTTTTGGCTTGGCATACATTGATTTGAATCTTTTAGTTGATGATCTACAAGAACTTATAACTAGAAACGCCAAAAATATTACTAAGAAAAAGAGAAAAAACCAAAAAACTTGGATTACGACCGAAATATTAAACAAAATGAAAATCAGGGACTCTTACTACAAAATTTCTGGTGAATACAAAATTGTTCTAGGATTCTTGAACCCTATAAGAAAACTAGATCGGAGGCTAAATATTTGGTTACACAAGCTAAAAAGAAAAAAACTCTTTTTTCCAAAAACATAAATGGCGTAACAAATGGAAAAAAATATTATGGAATTTTTATAATAATGTATAACACAGATACCTACAGACCCAACTCTGTTATCAAATCTCTAGTGATAAATAATTAAAGCATTTGTAATACGAGTGCATATACTGTGGCCAATAAAATGAATTATTTTTTTGTAATTGTCAAAGATGAAATCAATATTTAATCTTTACCAATAAACGTTTCATATTTAAATACTGACAGGATATTTCATTAAAAGTTTTCTTTGTATCCTACGAAAGCTGAAGAAATTGAACAGATAATTTCTAAACTAAAGATATCAGCCGCTACGGGATATGACAAAATATCTACCAAGTTTGCTAAGAAATTATCCTCTAAACTTTCACCAGTGCTAGCTAAACTAATAAATATTGCTTTTGAAAACTCTGTTTTCCCAAAATGTTTGAAAAAGGCAAAAGAAACACCAATATACAAAGCTGGTGCTACATCAAGCCCATCAAACTATCGGCCAATTTCAGTGTTGAGTACTTTCTCAAAAATATTTGAAACCACAATTAAACACCGATTAAACTTCTTTGTAATTAATAATAATATTCTACACAATGAGCAATACGGTTTTAAAAAATTAATCCTAACACAACCGCTGCGTGCCTTAGTTTGACAAATTTTATAACCAGTAGCTTAGATGATAGTAAATATGTAACTTGTGTATTTTTAGATTTGCAAAAAGCGTTTAATTGTGTTGACCACCAAATACTTTTGTTGAAACTTGCAAATTTTGAATTTTCCTCTAAAGATTTAGATTTTTTTAAATCATATCTAACTGAAAGACTACAAAAATTGAAAATAGGAAATTATGGTAGTGATTATTTTAAGATTAAAAAGGGTGTCCCACAGAGATCCATTTTGGGACCAGATCTATTCAAACTCTATATCGATGATATTACTCGACTAACTCTCAAAGGTTCCATCCAGTTATATGCCGACGATGCTGTGATAAAATACTTTTCTGTAACCGAAAATTAATTAAGGAGTGATAATGAATATGATCTTAATATGATAGAGGTATGGCTCATACAACATAGGCTAAGCTTAAATATTAAAAAACTAAGATTCTTTTACTAGACAATAAATTATACAGCTCTGAAAATTTTCACTATAATTCTGAAGTTATCTATACTGTAGACAGTTTTAACTATTTAGGCCTAACTATTGATAGAAACTTAAAATGGGGAGACCATATCCAGCATATAGTCAGTAAAGTTTCACCATACATATTTATTTTATACAGGCTACGCAAGTTTTCGATGACCAATGCTCTATATCAAATATACTCGTCATTCATTTTGTCACACATTATTTATCTCAATCCTATATGGAGTGTTGCTAATTAGCAATTATTACATCAAATTGATGTTATACATAAAAGAGCAATAAAAATTATTCATTTTTATTTTCCTAGACAAGTTTCAATAATATATGTAAAAGCGAACTATATATAACATTTAAAATAATATTTAACAAAATCAAGCATAATTTCATTCTGAATAGCATGATAAATATCCCTACGCATAACACAAACATCAAATCAAACTTCTACCTTTCACTGTTTGAAATTAATCAACAAAATAATAGTTGCCTGTATGAATGCTTAAAACTATTCAACGAATTACCAAACGAGCTAAAACTAATTGATTCCATAATAATCTTTACGAAGTAATTAAAAAAAAAATTTAATTTGAATAATCTAATATACTAGCAGATTTACCCGGTGTTGCCCTGAAGCTTGCAAATTGTAAAAAAGCAAGTTTCAGCCAATTTCTTTAAATACTACTTTGCTTATAAATGAAGCCACAAAAAAATATATGTGGAGTTCCGTTAACCCATTGTGGCCCAACAGCTTTTTATAGGTTTTTTCGTTCCTTTGCTATATATTAGAAATGATTTAACCGATTAACTTCAAAATTTGTATATGTGTTCCTCTTTAAAAATAAAATTCACTTTACTAACAGATTTGTAGTTTGTTAACCCCTGCCGACCCGATGATTGTTCAAAAAAAAAGTTGTAAGTAAATTACGTTCAGTTTTTGAAAGTACATTGGGGGAATGCTTAAAAAAATGTTTTGTCGAGCTCTTTAAACTTATTGCGAAACAAAAACTTTAAAAAACAGTTTGCAAAACAGTTTGAACGATTATCTCTAATTTTTCTATATATGGTGTTTCTTGACAATTTAGTGCTCCTTGAAGATAGAGTTGAGGATGGAAGGTTTCCGGCGAATAACGCTAACTGAATTAAAATGGCTATAGGTCAAAAGGATATACTAAATTTACCATTATATCATTATACTATGTCAATAGTAGTTTACTTGAATTGCCAACGTTTGAATAAAATGAATCGATCGTTTAGAAAAGGTTTGAAAATCTGCTTTTCAACTTATATTTTGTTTTGTACTAACCTGAAAGTACTACTACGCTCTTTGTAGGCTTCTTTCTTTTTACTGTTTAACTGTTTTAAAATACTATGTATTTAAGTTTAATATATACGAAATTGAATTTTTTGATTTTTAGATTTTATTTGAAGTAAACTGAAATTTTACACCGAAGTCATTTCTTAAAAAACAACTGCGAAGTAGAAAAGAACCAAAGACTTACGAAAAAATGTAGAGAAGGAAAATGTAACGTTATTTAAATTTACAGATATTATTATTCGGATTCTTTATTAGCTTTATTTTTATTATCATTAATATTATCTCATTTAGCTTTTGCACTATTTAAGACTATGTATTTGAAAAAAATTAGTCTTATTAATTAAGTGAGCTTTAGGAATAAAGGTTAACTTGCCTTAATACCAAAAATTAGAAAATTTCATTGAATTTTTGTGCAAAACGCGTAAACACGTCAAAACCAAATTAGCCCTGTGGGTTTTTATAATTAAAATGCTGATAACAAATTTTCAATAAAATCCGTTTAATCGTTGAAGCAAATAAAATTTACAGAAAACTTCATGGCGTCGTCGTAGAAAACGGCCTAATCGACCTTAACTAAAACTTTTTAAAGAATCTTTTCTGGACTGCCAAATCAACCTGTAAAATTGGACACAATTCGGAAATATAAAATTTTTTGGAAGCCCGCCAGGCCAAAATGGGTTAATTTATTCTAACCAAATGTATACAAATAATTTTGGTTGCTAAGAGGAACATTTGTGCAAAATTTCAAGTCAATCGGTCAAACCGTTTTGACTCGACATTAAAAACATTGAAAAAGCTTCATTGGCCCTCCTGCCCACACGGGTTAACCGAACTCAACAAAACTTTGTGTCAACCTCTCTTTTAAAATGCAAAATCATCCTGTAAAATTGGACACAAATCGGAAACACAAAATTTTTTGGAATCTCGCCCGGCCGAAATGGGTTCGAACCAAGTTTATACAACTAATGCCGGTGGCTTAGAGGAACATTTGTGCAAAATTGCAAGTGAATCCTGGACAAACAAACAAACAAACAAATTTTCTTCTTTTCTGTTTTTTTTCAATTTTCTGATCTGTTTGTAATATAGGAGAATTTCCAGTAAAGAAAAAAGCCCGAAATACCTGAAGTTGCAAGTTTGTTTAGTAGAATTTTGTGATCAACACGATCGAATACTTTGCTAAAGTCCGCGTAAATAGCATCAACTTGGTGCCCATTTTCCATTTCATTAAGGATTTCAGAAGTATAAACCAAAAGGTTTGTTGTTGTGGAACGACCTTTTCTGAATCCATGTTGTTGTTCGTTTAGTTTTGTATTAATGATGGGCGTAATTTTGTTTGCAACCATTTTTTCGAACATCTTTGGAATAGTCGATATAATAGCAATGCCACGGTAATTTTTGACGAATGATTTATCTCCCTTTTTATGAATAGGGGTAAGATAAGACGATTTCCAAACAAGAGGAAAAATACCTGAAGAAAGAGATTTATTAAAAATATAATGAAGTGGATAAGTTAGATAACTAACACAGTTGTATAAAAAAGTCGGTGGGATTAGGTCAGGTCCTATACTTTTTTTAGGAGCAAGTTTAGTGATTGCTTCAAATATTTCGATTTCGGTAAGATATAAGTCCGTAATAATAGGATTTGTATTATTAATTCAGTTAGAGAAATCAAAATTAATTGAAGACTCGTGTGGACGATAAACTTTTTGAAAAGATTTAGCAAAGAAATTGCAAATCGTTTTACGGCAATTAGAAGACGTATTGTCCTTTGACATTAAGCTTGGATAACCATAAGTTTTACATTTTGTGTTAACGAAGTCAAAAAACTTTTTAGGATCTGTAATTAATTTGTTGCCTACGTTAGTGAGATATCTATGATAAGCCAAATTAGATTTTTGTTTAAATTCAAAAGCAAGATCCTTATACTTGTTTAATAAGTCATTATTAGGTTCTTTTGAATTTTTAATTATTTTGTATAGTTTATTGCGTTGGTTACGCAATGTCCTAAGTTCACTGTTCAGCCAAGGTTCGATTGTCTTGTCCTTTTTGCGAATTTCAGGAACAAAGGAGTTAATTATCTCAAATAACTTGGCATAGAATTGAGAGATAATCAAATCAATATCCTGTTCGGTTAACAGGTCGTCCGAACTGATGACTGATAAAGCATTATTAATGCTTTGATAATCAGCATTAAGAAAGTCATATACAAAAATATTATTGTAAGATTTGGTAAAAAGAGGTATAGCAGTGGAAAATTCGAAGATGATAGCGTTATGATTCGGAGTGTTTGTAAAAAGGTTTTCTGAATCATCAGCGAGCTTTACCACCACTTTATCATATGCATTCGTGCATGCAAGATCTAACCACTTGTAATAATTGTTCGGAAAGCTGATAATTTGTTGTAAATCATTACCATTAAATACATTAATGAGATCGAAATCTATTTCGTCCTGAAAGTTGATTGGTAGTAACAAATTATCAGATTCGTCAACAATAAAAGATAAAGAAAGACGGTTAAAGTCCCCTAAAATTATAATTGAATCATCCTCATTCATATTTGATATGACATGCTGGTATATCTCGAAAAATTCCAAATATGAGGAATTGTCAGAATTAGGAGGAAAGTAAACAATACCAAGGTATAAAAAATTATTACCTAAGTTAACTTTAATAAATTGGTGATCAAAAGAGTGG